>JAHRHJ020003755.1:0-121525 GCA_019776745.2 Taxus chinensis
TTCTACAGTAAAATAGAATGACCACGGTAAACTATGGTAAAACTTGACTTACTGCGGTAAAAACTGACTTACTGTGGTAAACACTATTCATGGTAAAAAGTGAAGTTACTGCGGTAAATACTATTCACGGTAAAAAGTGACTTTACTGCGGTAAATACTATTCCCAGCAAAAATGACTTTACCATGGTAACTACTATTCACGGCAAAAATGACTTTACCATGGTAACTACTATGCACTGTAAAAACAAGGTTACCCTCCAATTGATTTTTGACTAAGTGGGAATATCTCTCCAGAAAATCCACCAACGAGGAATGGTCCTGGAAACGGAACCAAAATGTCATCACCAATCCGGCACTATGATAATTCTTCACCGGGAACTCCTTGTGTTATGATTATTTACTAATGCACAACCTTTAGTTTGGTGGATGTAATCTGGAAACAAAACAACAACATAACACAAGAATACCATCGACTGTGATAAGACGGAATGATGAAAAATATGAAATATCAAAGTAAATTATAATATTAACATGAAATTGTTACAATCTCACCCATGAGGTACTTCAAGTGTTATTGACTTCACTTTCCTTTCACCAAGACTATGGGAGAAACTTTACAATTACACCTCGTAATGGCTTCTTCAACATAACTTTAACTGATGGCTTCCTTCGCACACTTCCTACAATATTTCTCACTACTTCCTTCTATGCTAAATGAGGGGGGTGGCCTCTCTATTTATAGAACTTCCAGGCTTATCCATCTTATCTCTAAGATAGGATAATAAATCCACTCTGACGAATCATATTTCATACCTTAACTCTTATCTGTACATGTAAGCTTATCTTTTAAGATAAGATAAACCTTATCATTTTACATGGGTTCAACATTTTTAGACTTTTTACAAATAAAATACACAAAATATTTATGACCTCACTCCTTGTCCTTATTACTAATATAATATTTATAATTCCTAATCATGTAGACCCTACTTCTCTAATTACCCAAACTTTGACATTTTAACATTACCGGACCACTTACAACAAATATTTACTTTTTAAAACATTCCTATTGTACTTTGACTATTACCGTATTCCACATTATTGGCGGCACCATACTGACGACGCCATTATCTTCTATCAGACGCTACTACTAATTATACTTAACAACTTCCTATTCCTAATACATACATTAATGAAATAGAAATTACGGAGGAAAATTTTAGTGTCAACAAGCCCGCGAACAAAATTTTGAGGGGCAAACCCGCATCCAATGGGGTTGTGCCACGTGTCCAGACTCGCCGGCCTGGCGGGAAATATTGGGAAATTTTTCCAAAGATGAAAATGATGGAAAATGGAGTGGGAAGGGCCCGAGCCCAATGAAAACATGCCACATGGCACCTGGACTGGTGGGGCGTGGGGAAATTTTGAAAATTTTCCAAATGACCAAAAAGGGTAAAAATTCAAAAATTTTGCCCGCCGACCCGATTTGCCCTGTTTTTCCCACTCTAAGGTCTACCAAGCATTTGGAGTACCCAACAAGCGGATTACCTAGGGCTTCTTTTTATCCATCTTGTGGCCCCCCACATCAGCTCTCTCTTGGTCAAGGTGTTGCATTAAGCCTAGATTTTGGAGAGATAAAATAAAAAACCAATTGTGGTACGTAGACATGGATATGTAAATGATCGTCTCAACCTCATTTTCCTTTGTCATTTCTGATTTGAATTGATTGCATTGATATATCATGTACATAGGTTAGATGAGAGTACCGTTCATTGGAGGTAGAGCCCGCTCAGGGTGCCCATGCTATGTGGGTCTCATTTAGGTCAATGGATGAGACCCCTTGCATGTGAAGCAATAATATCTCTGAAAAGTACCTAGAGAAGACCAAATCAGTGCCATTGCAATATCCAACAAACAATGAATGATGCTACCCTAACCCATGCAAGGACCAAAGGTCGTCATCATGTTGACAACTTCCCTTTTCATGTCCACCCAAGAGGGGGAGATTTGTCATAAAAAATTTAGCCCTACAATCTTTGATAATAGCCAACATTGTTTTCTTGCCTCTGGATCAGCTACAATGGATATGTAGTTGGATCTAAAGTTTCTGAGCCTAGAGTCTTATGAGATCTACATCTAAACCTGTACGAAGCCTTTCATATACCTGCTCAAAACCTGTCCCTGAAACCTGTCGGATTATATTTTGAGCATTTTGTGCTGCCTAAAACATCTACTGTGTTTCCTGTAGTCAACTGTGTATTTCATGCAGCAACGATTGTCTAAAACATATTTCTGGGTGCTTCACCTATAAGCGTTTAGCTGACTTGTTGCATTATCCACCTTTGTCCCTTTGGACATTTAGAGTAGATTTATGAGTCTTCAGACCTCTGTAAATGTGCAAGTGATTTACTGCTGGAAATCACAGGAGTTTTGAGGACATGAGCCATAAAGACTCAAAGATTCCTCTTTGTTTACTTATAAATCCCACGACTTGGGAAGAGGATTACAGATGTCATGCCCTAACACTGCACATGCTTAAGATCATGCAAACTAGCCACAGCCTGATCAATATCACAGGGGGTGCTGCTAAACTAAAATTAACGGTTCTTTCACGTCCTGGTGGGACCTTGAAAATGTTTTTCATCTTCAACTGCAACAACATCGCGACCTCTACATGTTTGGCCTTTTCAACTTGTCTATGCTTTAAAGAGTTATACATTGCACATCTGGCGAATCACATAGGAAAGAAGATTCAAAACTGCAAATGAGTAGTACAGGCCTGAAAACTCATGAGAAGAATCACCACAAGGGGTCAAAATGCTAGCAGAAGAGCAAGGTGCTATTTGAATATCTGAAGTTATCTCGAAGAGAGAAAACCGGATGTGAAGGAAAGGATTGACCCAGATGCAAAGGGCAGACCAGATGCACCAGAATGTGCAGAGGATCTATGAATTAATGCTCTATAGCAGGCTCTTTCATTAAATGCCACAAGGGTTGCTTAAGGCCAATCAGGAAAGGAAGCTATGCAGTTGCCACTTCCAAATGTCAATTTCACTGGCAGCAGCCGGACTTTCTCTCAGGTGCACATAATCCAATTCCATGATGGAGCATTGTTTCATTGAACTTTCTATACTGTTAATGGTATGAGAAGCTAAAATACTAATTCTGATCATGTCAAGGACATCCGCTAACATCTTGTGCACATTCATGAAACCACTGAGATTTGCAAGTTTGCTTTCAAACAGCTAGCAGCATTCATGGAAAGGGAAAACTCTGTATTATTTTTTCACAAGTACAATTGCCTCAGGTTCTATTCAAAATTGGAACCAGATCACTGCATAGCCCTCCAAGAAGCAGGTTTACATGGTCATCAGAAAGTACTATCAAACACGTAAAATCTTGAGAGTTCAAAATGACAACCTATTAAAACTGATGCATTCCTACAATGAACAGAAATAATCAGGATTATAACTTCAGATTTCAAAGGACTTAGGAAAGAATTCCAGTGGCAGTCAAGCCAACAGTAGAAGGTGCTTTCCTTTATTACCTTAAAGCTTTGAATTCTGATATTTCTATGTTAATTCAGTCCATGGGAGGCACAACTATTCCCATTGCTTATAGCATTGCCATTAGAGATGAAAATTGTTTGATTCAAGCTGGAAAGCTGGCTCCCTAGACCCCCAATGCCATTGTTTCAAAGTTTAGAAAGCCTAAATACTAATCAAACGCTTAATTTGGCTCCTATCCCAAACTCCTAGAAATAAAAATTCAAGTGAAGCTTCCACTTCATCTTCTGGTAACCTCAAATGAACTTCAAGAAGTGATGAAGCAATTGCAAAACCTAGGAAATGAGATGGTTACACTCAAGAGACAGCAAGCCCAAGGTTTTAGACCTTCCTTCCAGTCTCAAACTCAGCCTAACAGTAGCAACCATACCAGCCTCAAAGACCACCCAATCCAGCCGCAAATCCAAATCAAGCAAGGCCTCCTGCCAATAGACCATTTCAGCCCTATAATCCTAATGCTACATCTGCCTCTAAAGCATTAGTGCCAGTACAAAATAACCTAGCCCAAGAGTATGATTGGTGTTTTCCATGCAATGAACCTCATAAACTAGTCCATGTGCTTCAACAGTGCCTTGAATCAGGCATTAATGGTGACAACAACTGGTGTGGAGGGTGAAGGTAGTTAAAGACATGACCAGCAACAAGGAACATTCCAGCAGCAATCAGCCCCAAATGATACCACACTTGTAAACTGGCAGGCAGAAGATTTTTGTGGCATGAATCAAATGGTTTCCCAAAGTGTTGCAGCCAACACAAGGTCAAAGAGAATAAATTTGGGTGAATAACAACCATTAGCTCCAAGCAATCCTCAATCTTCTATCAATCCACAAACTATTGGCAAACAAAATCCAACTCCAAGTATACAAGGACCTCCTAAAACAGTTCCTAGGCCAACTCAAATGCTAGTTGTTTCTGCCCATGCACAAGGGATGAATGTACAGGCTAAGGTACAGCAAAGATATGCTTCATCTCCATTCAATATCATTGATCAGATGAAGAAGACAAATGTAAACATATCAATGTGGGAATCACTATCTATCCCAGGACAAAGAGATTTGCTACAGGCTTCCATAAAGGACTGGTCAGCCTCAAATCAGCAAGTCAAAATGCATGAGAAGGTGCTCACAAATGCTACCCAGCCTGAGGGGAATCATGGAGATCAGCGAGGTAAAATATTGAAGCCCCCTCCATTCTATGTTTCATTGATCATTGGAAATCAGCTAGTGCACAATTCCATGATTGATTCCGGAGCAAGTAGTTCAGTAATGCCCAAGCAAATAGCTGATCAGTTGGGAATCCAGTATCAAACCATAGTCTTTGAAGGGGTAGTGCAATTGGATGGGACAGCAGTAACAACAGTTGGAGTAATTAAAAACTTGAGTCTTACCTTACATGCTTTGTCCCAACGTGGTGGTCTTGCAAGATGTATCAGTAATAGACCTTCCACTGCTCTTTGCATTATGTTTGTCCAGGGATTTCATAGCTAATATTGGAGGTTACTTGTCTATTGATTGGTCACACATGCTGTTCAGAACAAGATATGGAACCAAGGCCACCATCAGGTCTGAACCTATGGCAAACTTTCACATTGAGCCTTACACTCCAAGTCAGATCAATGCCAATTATTCAGCGTTTGATCATGAAGATCACCCAAGCACTGATGAAGCCGACACCAAGGTTGGAAGCATCCCAGATCTAACTCTTGATGAATGGGAAAACAAGGTGCATGCTTTTGATCCTTACAAGGAAATGGAAGAATCTGAGCTAGGAGTCTATTGCTTACATGAAGAAGATCCACCTCATTCCTAGCATCACCAAGCTAGACCATAAGGATGACAATGAGGTTTGGCAGTTGTTTTTTGATGGTTCAATAAGTAGACAAGGTGTTGGAGGAGGAATCATGCTGGTTTCACCTCAAGGGAGTAAAGTACTACTCAACTTTTAGATTTCAGTTTGCATGCTCTAATAACACTGCTGAATATGAAGCTTTAATTCATGGATTGCATTGGGCAAGGAAGAGAGGTAATAAAGAACTTGCAAGTCTTTGGTGATAGTGAGTTGATTGTCAATCAAGTCAAGGGGCAACATGTTGTCAAGAATGATCTACTTCAAGTGCTACAAGAACAGGGTATGGGACCTCATTGAATATTTTGAGGGTTTTGACATCAATTCCATTCCTAGGAAAGAAGAACCAAGCTGTTGACAGGCTTGCAGATAGTTGGGGAAGCATTTGACGTTGTGGAAAGCATTAAAAGGATAAAGGTACAGCCCCACATCCATGTGATTGTGAGGCCTTCTAGTCTTGGACAACAATGTAAGCTGGCAAGTGTTTGAAAATGATTAGTAAATCATAAATTTCTTGCAAGAAGAGGCTAAGTTCTCAGCTAAAAATCAAGAAAATTTGAGAGAAGCAGTAGGGTGACCAAGTGGTACAGCTGAGAACAAACAAACTTCCAAAGGGAACTTATGACTTTGGAGTCAATATTCAATCCTAATGATCAGTTTAGGAAGGAAAAAGAAAACATCCAGGTCAAGGGAGAGGATTCAGATCCATCTTGGTGGAAGAAGGAAAAATCACTCCAAATTGAAAAGATGACAACTCGAACAAGAAAGATATGAGTTCATACAACTTTGTCAAGAATTCCCTAAATGTCTTTTCTTGGAGCTACAAGGAATTGAAAGGATTCAATCCAAGGTTGGCACAACACACTATTGAATTGGATCCCAAATACTAAGCCCATCAGGCAAAAACAAAGACCAGTCAATCCACACATTGAGCCTCTTCATGAGGAAGGAACTAAATAAGTTGATAGAATCAAGACACCATATTTCCAATCAAGCATTCTAGTTGGGTTGCAAACTTGGTTTCAGTTAGAAAAGAAGAGTGGGGAAATCAGATTGTGCATTGATTTTAGAGATTTGAATAGAGCATCTCTCAAGGACCATTATCCACTTCCTTCCATGGAGTAGATATTACAAGTTGTAGCTAGCTCTGAAAGGTTCTCATTACTTGATGGCTACTCAGGGTATAATCAGATTATGGTAAAGGAAGAAGATCAGTTCAAGATAGCCTTCACAACCAAATGGGGCACTTATGCATACAGGAAAATGCCATTTGGGTTGTCAAACGCTGGAGCTACATTTCCAAAGAGCAATGGACATGGCGTTCAAAGGTTTGATTAACAACATAGTGCTGATATATCTTGATGATATCATTGTGTTTTCAAAAAATGCAGCAGACCACCTCTTTCACCTTGAGACAAGTGTTTCAAAGGTGTAGGAGATTTGGAGTGTCCTTGAATCCTAAAAAATGTGTATTTTCTTAGCCCATGAAGGAAAGCTCCTTGGCCATATTGTCTCTAAAGAAGGACTGGAATTGATCCCAGAAAGAGTTGAAGCCATAAGAGCACTACCATTGCCAAGCCACAAGAAGGCCCTTCAGAGTTTCTTGGGGAGAATAAATTTTGTCCACATATTTGTACCTAATTTTGCAGCCCTTGTGAAGCCATATGACCAATGATGTTGAAGAAAATCATGGCTTTCAAATGGACAGCAGAAGGAAAGGAGAGTTTTGAAGCCATCAAAGAAGCCATCTCTCAAGCCCCAACTCTCATCAATCCAGATTTCTCCAAGGATTTCATCCTCTATGCATTTTGGTAGGGTCATGATACATTTCTGCCATTTTGGTATAGCAGAACAAGGACAATGATGAACAACCAATTGCTTTCTTCAGTCAAATCTTAGAGGACTATGAAGTGAGATATTCTTTCATCGAAAAGCATGTTCTTGATAGTAATCAGAATCTTGAAGAAGTTCAACACTTAGTCTCAAACAATAAGATCCAGTTGTTAGTTCCTCATGTGGGAGTCAAGGACTTCCTCCTAAACAAAGACTTAAATGAAGAAGAGGGAAGGTTGGATCACTCGTGTCATGGAGTATGAAATTGAGATCAAGGTCACCAAGTTGGTCAGTGGAAAAGGACTATGTGAGCAGCTGATTTTCCAAACAACAAGTTGAAGCATGCAATGAAAAGGAAGTTGTTTTGGCATTACAAGATAGCCATGATCAAAGTAGCACCCAAGGAGATAATGGTGTCCCCACTCCTTGCTGGACTCAAGGTATGATGCACTTCCTACCAAACAGGCCTATGCCCTCCAGAGATGAAAAGACCAAAGAGAAGATACTTCAGATTGCAGTACATTCCCATATGCCCTTATTGATGGTGTTTTGTTCAAAAGGGATGTGAATGGAGTTCTGTTGAGATGCATTGGAACAAATAAGATTGAGAAGGATTGTTGGACAGAGTTCCATGGTGGACCAATCAGGAGGTCATTATTGCTTCAAGAGTAATAGCTCTCAAGATCATGAGGGTTGGTTATTATTGGCCCACATATTTTAGTGATTACTACACTTGGATCAAGAGGTGTAAAAATTGTGCATTCTTTACAGGTAAAGAAAGACTAGCAGCCCTCCCATTGCATCCAATTTCATTTGACCAGCCATTCATGCAATGGGGATTGGACTTCATTGGAGTCATCAATCCAAATTCAAGCCAAGGCCACAAGTGGATTCTAATGGAAACAGATTATTTCACCAAATGGACCAAAGCGGTAGCACTCAAGGATGCAAATGAGTCTAGCATACATGACTTCTATGAGGGAATAGTCAACGTAGGTTTGGCATACCAGCCACTATCATATCAGATAATGCATTATATTCATTGGCACAAAGATGACTAAATGGGCTTGTCAAGAATGGGATATACCTCAGCACTTCTTCTATTTATTACCCCTCAGGGTAATGGCCAAGCTTTTGAATCCACAAACAAGAACTTGTTGAGGATCATTAGGAGGACTCTTGATGAAAATCAAAGGACTTGGCATACCAAGCTAAAATCAATTTATGGGCTGATAGGATAACACCCAAGAGGTCTACAGGTAGCTCTCCATTCAAGATTGTCTATGGAAAGAAGCAATGTTGCCCATATCACTTGAGTTGAACCCAACATTGGAGCTCCTCATGAAAAGTTGGAGTTGCTGGAGTTTGAACCCATGGAAATTAGATATGCAGAATTCATGGAATTTGAAGAAATCAGAAATCTAGCAATCCCAAGCCATGGAGAAGGATCAAGCATTTATTAAGAGAAGACCTTTGATAAGAAAGCCAAGAATAAGGATCCTTCCAAGAGGGAGATCATATGCAATTAAAATGGGATGTTGACAGAGAAAAACTGAAGGCATTCCAAATTTGATGCCATTTGGAGTGGCCCCATACATGGTCACATAAAGTACTATTTTTGTAGTAATGCCAAAGAAATGTCTAAGATTGGATGGGAAGAACTGCTTTGATTCCAGTCAATGGAATCCACCTCTAAGGACATTGCTACTAAAGGAAAATTATCCACTTTTGTAAATATTATTTTAGGATTGTTCATTCCTCTAAGTGCTTCATGCACATTGTCACTTGTTGTTATAGGTTAGTTTTTCAAATTTCCCTAAGTTGCTTTGGCATACATCTTATTTCTTCCTAGTATGTGTTTCCTATGCCTTCATCAGGTGACTCTAATGAATCCTTAACAAGTGAAGATGGTAAATTTGGAGTAAGGAAAATCAAGATTAAGACAATTTTTACCTCATTCTTCAGGAAACTGGTAGAGATTCATCTTCCCAAATCAAGATGAATCCTTTCAGTATTCCAAAAGTTATCCAAAATTTTACTGACCTTTCATTAGATTATAGCTAGAATTTTCATCATTCCTTCACTTGTGACTCAGAAATAAAATTTTCTTTTCAAGGTCACCAAAATGGAACATTCTAGAAGAAGATTCCAAATATAGATCTTTTCTCAGCTTTCCATAGAAAAGTGAATTGTTTCTCCTAATTCTTGTATTTTTCACCTTGTTATGGGATATTGTTCGGAGTTCATTGTGGGAAATCAAATTTTATGAAGGCCCCAATGTCTCAATTGAAAACATTTTGGCCACGTGTCCAAGTAAAGTTATAGGGTCCTCAAGGAGAACTTGGTTTTAAGGATTTCCTCAATGTCTTTGGCAAAATGAGTTTCAAAAGGAAAATTTTTACCAAAGTTGGCCAAAATAATCAGGAGAGGTAGTTCGATCCAGAGGAAAAATTTTCAGGAAGTCTTGGGAAATGAAACTTGTTTAGAAAGACTCCATGCCCAATCAATAATTTGACATACATGTCAATGGAGGTTCATCTCATTCGGGAGTTTTCCATGGAAAATGGGCATTTTTCCAAGGCATTGTTAAAGTCTAAGAAGTTATTATTTGCACCCCATGGATATCAAATCATGTCATGCCAGTAATTGGATCCTGAGGCGTCACAAGAATTTAGGGTAACTCTTGGGAACATTTAAATGTCAAAAGGGGAAAACATTTTTAATTCTAAAATTTGAGCTTTCATCTTCTTAGTGGCAAGGACTTAAAAACCGTACAATGCCAGGAAAATGACAAATTTTGTCATTGTCCTCGAACGCAAGAGTGTTGATGTTATTTCCAGGTCCATAAGAAATTGGAAACTCCAATTTGAATTGGGTCAAAATTGAATAACATTGGCAAACTCATCTTAATCAAATGGGGTGTCCACTGAGTCATTCATTAATTTGGCAGATAGGAAATTTTTGGAAATCTTTCCCAAAGGGCATTTAATTCTCTTGAAGAAAATAGTAGTGGGAACCATTAAACAATGAAGCTATGCCACAGGTCCATAGAGATGGCACCTGATGGTTTCCTGATTTTCCAAATGACCAAAAAAGCCAGTTTTTTCAAAAACCATTGATCCTATAGAGAATTTGAAATGCATTATTTCAAAAACTTTAAAAGCCATATCTTTAAGATCCAGAGCTATATTTTCATGTATTACGAGCTATCAAAGAAATGATGTAGTTAATTCTTCTACAAAGATTATGGGGTCAAGGTTAAACATCCTCAAAATGGAGCGGGTTAAATGGACCTTGGAGAACATCAAAGAAATGTACTTCAGATTCTGGTACTGGTCATGAATTTCAAAAAAGACGTTTCAAGACCATTTTTAATGAAAATGGTCAATTCTGTAAAGAGCATGTTCTAAGTTAAAAATGTGGCTAATGGGTCTGTTAATTTGATGCTCTTTTTATGGAAATTTTTCACGATTGAATCTCTTGCATGTTCATTCCCAGTTTCTCTCTCCAATGGGTATTTTTGCACTAGTAAATTCCAGAATTCAGTTCATTTTTGCAAAGAGGAGAGCATGTTTGGTAGATTTCCAATTCAAGTTGGTTCAAACTTAGGAATAATGGAAATGAAGAGTTTATAGGAAAAATAAATTTAAAGATCTTGCTCTCTGGATATCATGTTGTTAGCTGAAGTTGGATCTGAAGGTTGAGATTGGTCTCTGTGATTAATTTTGTTGGGAATCCTTTCCCATATCAAGATTGAACTTCTCCTGACTTTCATTACAAAGCAATATTCTAGTGTTAGGGTTTTTGCTGTGTAATTAAAATTAATAATTGTGTCTTTCAATAGCATGGTAGCAAATCCTTTGGTGCAAAACCTAGTAGCATTGATTTATCTAATATTTTGAATCATATTTCTATATGTTAGAGAGGTAAGCCTTGGAAATTTAGAGTATTTAAATATGAATTTAACCTTCTAGTTTGTGCATCTGATACCTTAAATCTGATCAAGGATTTTGTTGATGAACCAGCCTTCTTCCTGGAGATCTCTTTTTTCAAAATCCCAACTTGGGAAACTTTTCAATTAGATATTCTTAAAATTAGTTTTAAAATTTGGATTTGATAGACAAACTAGAAGCCTGATCCATTGAAAGTCTGACTATTTGCACCAACTATAATTATTTCAATGGAATTTCGAATGATGCTTCCATTAACCTCATGCCCCTCAAAGTAAAATATATTCCATTGTTCAACTACTCTTTCAAGATGAAAAATGCATTTTAAAAAATTGTAGTGGGAATGGATGAAATATGGGAGGATCAGAATGATTCTAAATAGAATAGAGAGTATAATGTCCTCATTGGAAAAATGAACTCTTAGGTCTAGCCCAATATTGAAGGATTCCTAATAATGCATAATGGATATATGTCATTGTTTCTAGTTAGATTGTCTCTTATAACAATATTGAAGGAGAATTTTTCCTACACTTCTTGGAAATCATTTCACGACTTGAAATGTTGCATGGGTGTTCAAGAAACTTCATCTACCTCCATCCAAAGTAATTTATGAGATATAAAAGTCATTCAATATTTCCATTGAATCAAATCAATTCAGAAAAAAATCTTTCTGCATCAAT
This sequence comes from Taxus chinensis, assembly GCA_019776745.2. NCBI lineage: Eukaryota > Viridiplantae > Streptophyta > Pinopsida > Cupressales > Taxaceae > Taxus > Taxus chinensis. Next base: position 11,875 of record JAHRHJ020003755.1, read on the forward strand.
GCTTCAGGGAACCTCAATCCTTGAAAGATTGATCTCATAAGCTGTTAGGAAATAAGGGATAAAATATGTAGAATAATCCCTCACAGAACCACAACAATAGAAACTAATATGTAGAAAATATTACAGATCTCAAATAAAAGTGCAAAATAAAATAACACAACACAAAGAGACAATATTTAACGTGGTTCACCCAATTTGGGCTACATCCACCAAGAATCACTTGCTCAGATTTTATTACAAGCCACCACTCTCTCAATACAATACCCAGATCTGTTTGGAGCTATGCTCAACAAACTCTACAGAATTCACACCCGAATTCAAAACACATCTGCAATGTTACATAATCCCTACCATATGCATAAAACCATATAAGTAGACAACTGCTTAAGTAGTTTTACAAAACCATGGGTATCAAAACCATGGGCCAAAACCATCCCATAAACCTATGGGTCAAATAATCCTACTCATATGAGAAAAACACATTTCCTGGTATATCGGCATGTTTTAAGGCCTAAAAAATTTTTTTTTTCAGGGGGGCTTGTGAACCCCCGCTTCAAGGCCCTGAAAACGAGAAAACTGTGGAAAGTGTATAGTACTCTTAGTGTACAGTCTTCAACACTTTCTCACATGAAAACAGGCTCCACAACCTAACAATCTCCCACTTGGAGACTAGTTTTCCTCTGAGCAAGCTTCTCAACCCTTCACTAGTTTTCGTGAAGACCAACCAAAGCTGAACACAACTTTAGTTTTTCCCTTGTGACCACCTTGGTCATCATGTCTGTAGGATTCTGACTAGTATGAATCTTCTCCAGCTTCAACTTCTCTTCCTCCAAAGTTGTCCTGATGAAATGGTACCTTAACTGTATATGCTTCATCCTAGAGTGGAAAGCAGAGTTCTTAGCTAGGTGTATAGCACTCTGACTATCACTATGCAACTTTCCTTCCTCCTGCTTATGCCCCAACTCCTCAAGTAATTGTTGTAACCAAATCATTTCTTTGCTTGCCTCTATGGCAGCAACATACTCAGCCTCTATGGTTGACAAAGCCACCAGCTTCTGTAGTCATGAAATCCAGCTCACTGTTGTCCCACCTACAGTGTAAACATAACCTTTCATGTTCCTCCTATTGTCTACATGTCCAGCCATATCTAAATCTACATAACCACACAAAGTGGTGTTGATCCACTATAGCACAAAATTTTCCCCATGGTCCCTCTCAAATACCGAAGGATCCACTTTACTGCCTGTCAATGATCTCTACCTGGATCACTCATAAATCTACTCACACTCCCACTGCATGGGAAATATCAGGCCTAGTGCACACCATGGCATACATCAAACTACCAACCACTGATGAGTAAGGTACCTTGGACATCTGGTTTCTCTCCTACTCTATCTTGGGACACTGCTCCTTTGATAACTTGAAATGGCCTGCCAAAGGAGTCCCAACCGGTTTAGCATCCTGCATATTAAACCTCTCCAAGACCTTCTTAATGTACTCTTCCTAAGATAAAGTCATCTTCCATTCCTTCCTATCCCGAGATATCCTCATACCAAGGATTTTTTTGGCTGCCCCCAAATCCTTCATAGCAAAGGATTCACTTAGCTGCTTCTTGAGTACTTTTATTTCCTGCATGTTTTTACCTGCAACCAACATGTCATCCACATACAAACACAGGATAATATAACTACCATCCTCAAATTTCTTTGTATACATGCAATGGTCAGAATGACATCTAATATAACCTTGCTCCATCATGAAGCTATCAAATTTCTTATACCATTGATGTGGAGCTTGTTTCAAGCCATACAAGCTCTTCTTCAGTTTGCACACCATCTCCTCTTTACCTTTGACCTCATAGCCCTCTGGTTGCTACATATATAGATCCTCCTCCAAATCACCATGGAGAAATGCAGTCTTTACATCAAGCTTATCTAAGTGCAAGTATTCTGCTGCAACTATTCCAAGAACAGTTCTAATAGAAGTCATTTTTACTATAGGAGAAAAAATCTCATCAAAATCTATACCTTTTTTCTATGCAAACCCCTTGACCACCAACTGGGCCTTGTATATTTTCTTGCCTCCTTCTTCCTCTTTGACTCTATACACCCACTTGTTTTGTAATGCTCTTTTTCCTTTGGGTAGCTTCACCAAATCCCATGTCTGGTTCTCCATGAGAGCCTGATGCTCCTCATCCATGGCTTGCTCCCACTTCTTCCTGGCATCTACCTACATTGCTTCATCAAAGCTCTCTGGCTCTCCACTATCAGTGAGTAATAAATAATAAAGAGAAGGATAAAAACATTCAGGTTCTCTTCTTACCCTAGAAGACCTCCTCAATATAGGAGTTTGGGGTTCCTGTTGAGGAGGTTCCTGAACTGATTCATGTGTCACTTTCCCATCCAGAAGATCCTCTACCACTGCATATTCTTTCTTGGATTCTTCCCTATTTTCCTGCAACTGTTTCTTATACATGACTTTCTCATTAAAGACCACATCCCTAGATCGAATGATTTTCTTGTCCTTAATACTCCAACATTTATATCCAAATTCATCACCACCATAACCAATGAAAGTACATTTTTCTGATTTATCCTCTAGCTTGGTCCTATCATCCTTGTCTATATGGACAAACACCTCACATCCAAAGACTCTAAGAAATGAATAATCAACTTTCTTACCATACCAAGCCTCCTCAGGTATGCCTCCATCCAAGGCACTTGAGGGTCCTCTATTTATCAAGTACACAGTTGTGCTCACCACTTCTGCCCAAAAAGAAAGAGGTGTTAGAATGTGTTGTATATTTTGTATATTGTATACCCAGGATTAATGTACACCTCTTCCACGAGCGTTAGCAGGGGTCCGGGGGTATAGATATGCTATTTTTATCTATACGTATCTATGGGTGGTGTCATAATCCATGAATTATGGGGAACCGTTATGGGTATTTATTAGCCCATGGTTTTGGTATCCATTGTATTGTAAAACTACTTTGACAGTTTCTTACTGTTTTGCTTACAAATAGCTGGAGATGCAGTAGGGTAAAGTAGAACTTGGAAGTACATTATTGTATTCTAAATGGTTAAGTTAATGCAATAAGAGAGAGAAGTTATTGTGTTGGTTTTTTCCCGAAAGGGTTTCTGAGGTTAAATCTTGTGTTTTGTCATTTGTTTTCTTTGATTATCTTGAATATGTTGTTCAATATAGCTTCTTGTTTATTAGTTTATCGAGTTAATTCTCTTCAAGAGGAAGTCCTGCATGTAACCTGTTGGTGCCATTTTTGAGCTTGCACCTTGTTGCCCTAAATTTTCAAATCTGTATTTGCTCAAAAATATTTTACCCTTTGAATTGATGATCTAAAATTCTTCCCCTCTAGTTGAATGCTTTAAAAATGCTCACAAACTTGTTGTTTTGCCCTAATTTGAAAGAATAATCCAAGTTTCCTCTTTTCTGTGCCCTAATTTTTCCAAATTTTGCGGGCTCTTCATTTTTCCCTTTTCCTGATCATGGAAAAATAGAAATTGATCAATTCATACTTGTTTGTATTTGAAAATCCAAATCCCAAGGTCGAAAATGTTAGGAAATCATGCTTTAGTTGATTCAAAATTGAAAAATCTGCCATCCTTGATGAAAAAATTGAATTCTAGGGCATCCTTAGAATTTTTTATGTTTTGACAGTCAGACGGACGTCATTTGCCCGTTAAATTCATCCTTGGAAGGTATTAGCAATGTTGCGGTTTTTCATTGGCCGAGGTGCGGCGGGAAATGTTTCTAACTTCTCATTCTTTTATTTTTGGCAAAGTGGCAAATTTGATCCCACGGCTCCGCCTTCCTTCATCATTACTTACGTTGCATTTTTTCATTCACTAAGGAGATGCGGGGGAGTCAGATCTCCTTAGAAAATTTTGGATTTTATCTTGCAGAATTCTATAAGTCAAAATTTTGCCCGAATCCCCGCAGCCAAACAGAGGAAGACACGTGGAAGTATTTTTGGCAGAAGGGATGCGGGTGGCAGGAGATTTTGTGGTTTTTTGTGTTTTGGCTCAAAGTGTTGAAGTAAAATTTTGGACTGCAGTCCCGTGGCGAATCACAGGAGGACATGTGTCCAGGAAAATTCAATATAAGGGAGTGGAGGTTTTGGTGACTTTGAAGTTTTTAACTTCAAATGGATAGAATTCAAATTTTGGGCTTAAGCTCCGCAACAAATTAGGAAAGGACACGTGTCTAAGAAGGCAAAAATGAAAGAAGGGGTTGATGGAGGACTTGGTGAATTTTTACCTTTGTTTCTGGGAAAAAATGAAAAATGGCTCCGCTCCAATCCAAGGGAGACACGTGTTCAGAAATGTAAAAATGGAAGAAGGGGCTGATGGGGGACATGGTGAATTTTTGGATTTTTGGGCGAAAAAGAATAATTGTTATGATGAAGCCCACATTTCCAAAAAGGGATAAATTTTTGTGCTAAATGGAAAATCAGAGTTTTGGAAGTTTTTGAGGTTTTTTGCCTTTGGAGGCAAAAATCTCAAAATGGAAAAAAGGCCCACAGTACCGCTAAGGAAGAAATTTGTGTGTTGAGGATGAATGGAGCTTCGGGGGTCGTTAAGGTTTTTGCCATTTTTGGCAAATGGATTAAAGTCAATTTTTGGAACGAGGCCCCGTAAACAAATCAGGAAGAAGTTTTCGGTTTGCAAAGTGGAGGAAGGGGTCCTTTAGAGGGAAAACTTAAAAATTTTTTGCTTTGTTCTCTAAAAGTGAAAAATGAAGATAAGCCTCCACGATTAATCCTAGTGAGACATGTGTCACATTTTAAGGGTCAAAGGGGAGTGTGGGCCAACGGTGAAGTTTGTGAATTTTCAAAATTTTGCAAGGGAGGTTTGAAGGAAGAAAGGGAGACTTGGCCCCACAGCGAATAGGAGAGAGCCACGTGGCGGGGATAATTTTGGAGGTATGGACCCGTGGAGGTTTTTGGGAAAATTTTCCTTTTTTCCAAAAAAGGAGTAAAATATGCAGAATTGATCCGCAATTCCACTGGGGCCCACATATGGACACGTGGTGGGTCCAGGAAGGAGGCGGGGACAAAATGAAAATTTTTCCAAATTTTCAAAAGGTCGTAAAGTAAATGTTTTAAAATTGGGCCCGATCTAATCAGATTTTACCACGTATCTGGCCTTATCCAAAAATTAAAAAGGTGACTCAAGCTTATTTTCGAGTCCTCATCTTCCACATGGAGGGCCAGCATTAAAAGTTGATGGATAAGATCAATGGTTGCTGTGCATCCATTTGTTTTTTCCACCATGGGAACTCCAGGAAGCTTGGAATCACAATTTCTACATCAAATTTTATCAAATTTATATTGATTTTGTGTCTTCTCGGCATTCTAGGATAATTGGCATCACTTTCATGGCTTGATTCTTTGATCCATGAGGTGTTTTTGAGGTAAATTTTTCTCAGGCCCAAGAAAAAATGAAAAAGTCAGATTTGGAATTTACAGAGGTAATTTGAAAAGGTAAAAAGGTGAAAATGATGAGTAAAAGGTGTTTGCATGCCTCAATGATGAAAAATGTGCCTCCAGGATGGATAATGATCCAAATATTTGTAATGATTCAATATTTTGGGCACACCTGGAAACCTGCGAATGTTTTTCTGTTTGATGTCATTTTCATTGAATCATGAGGTTTTTGTAACAAACTTGATCCCTTGGCATATTCTTTGCTTGGGAAAGAAGGCTCCAATGTGGCAAGAGGTATATAGTTCATTTTTGAGAAATGTAAAGGGAAGAAAGGAGAGATTGAAATTCATGAGAAAATTCTGAGAGAAAGCTCATTTTCTGAGAAATCCACCAAAGAACCAGGTTAATGTCTCATGTGTTGGAACTTCATGAATGTGAGTTGGTTACAAGTGTATAGCCATCACACAAGCTCTGAGATTGTTGTGAAACTTTCCCCTGCTGATTGAATCTAACAAGTTTTGGATTAAATCTATGTTTTCTTTGGGCAATATGATGTCTATTATCATTTTTAAATACCTACAAGTAGTTTTCATTGTTCTTGTTGCAATCTTGCTTTGCAAGTCTTTACTAAATCAGACAGATCTCATTCATATTAATAGCTTGGTGGTACTTGTAGTCTTATTTTCAGAATATCTTTCATCTGGCATAAAGAGACAAATAGTTTAAAATCACTTCTCCTTCCTTCAATTGAGATTGCTTGTAAGCCTTTGGGGGTACCTTAGGCGTGGTTTGATCAAGGATTTTTTTTGTTTAATTGAGTTATTTACTTCAAGATTTTGTGGTGAGGTCTCAAATATTGTGTGAAGAGTGCAACCTTGGGCTTCCATTTGTGCATCTTCTGGTTGAAAGAAGTCCTGATTATTTGAAGCATTTTATCTGATAGTTGTTCAAATATTGTAGAGGTTGTCAAAGATGTGATCTATCCTAGTTTTTCTTGTCAATATCCCACCAAAAATCATCTAAACAACAAAATCCTACCCCATGTACTACCCCTGATTTGCATTTGTGTACCCAAGAAGATCAAAATCCATTTGCAAAATTATGCATAACAGATCAGGATTTACAATGTCTCTAGTAACCTTTGCCTTGTTTTGAGAACATACCCATGTTTTGAGAAGTGACAACTTGTGAGAGTTCAGATCTGGGTGTTGATCATGTTTTCATCAAGGCCTTCATCATACAATTTGCAGCAAAGAGAAGGGAAATCTTCATCTCCTTCACCATTACAAGGTTACAAATAGGTCCTCTTACCTTGGTTGCAAGGCACAACCTAAAACAGCTATGACAAGATCAAGTCCTATTGGAGTGCTATCCATTTCTCCACAAACCTGAGTGCTAATTAGATCATATCCCCGGCTACCAATGACATACAATCATGGTCTATCTATCTTTAAGCTCCATGACACATCTCTAGTGCTGCTCAGCCTAAAAAGGAGAACAAATTTTGGTACCAACACGAGTGGCACCGTTGCTGGGGACTTCTTGGAATTTCTTGGTGTTTTTGAAGTGTTTGAAGAGTTTGAGCATTTGTGTATTCAAGTATTTGAGCTGCTACATTGTTAAAATATCATTCTATGCTTCAGATCTGCAAGTTTTAAGCAAAATTTTCAAGCTCTGTCTGCCCTTTTTCATTTCCCAGTAGTTTATACACTTTGGTTGCATTGTGATTGATTGATCTAAGAAGAAGAAGGTCTGATTTATAAGGCTTTGCAAAGTTTTCAGTGCTAACAAACATTTGACAGATTACTTTAGTGCATTCTTGCACAACTAAGGTGAAAGTCCTTAGTGGCGACTCCATGCTGATTTGATCTTGAAAATACCAGTTGTCTTACCTCTCTGTCATTTATAATTTGTTGCTCAAATCTGCAAAACTGGAAGGAAGAAGATCTCTCTTCATCAAGGACTCTGCTAAGAAGTTGTTTACAGATTCAAGAAACTCAGAGCTAGAGGGAAGAAAAGTGTGGAAGGTTGTTGGAGACTTGGCTGCAAGAAAGGAGATCCCCATTGTTGAGTTTGAAAGTGAGCAGCCTGTTATTGAGGACTATAATTCTTCTTCAAATAAATCTGATTCAGACAATCCTATTGCTGATTTGAATTCCCCATCAGGTGAGGGACCTTCTTGTGCATTTGAAAGGCTTACTCCTAAATCTGCTCCTGTATTTTCTAAATTTTCTAGAGATCATCAAGAAGGAGAGCCCTTAAGAGAGATCTGTTTTGAAGGTTACATTCCCATTCCCCAAAGACCTCTCACTCCTCATCATTTTGTTTCTCCTCCAAGATCACCACCACAAAATAACATGGCTCATCCTCCACCTAAGCCCCCATTTGTTGTTAACACCTTTGGTCCTATCAATTTTAGAGGAATGGTTGGGTATCCAAATGTTGTCCCACAAGATGTGAGAAATAGGTTACCAAAGTTTCAAGGTAACAATGCTATGACTGGAGATCAACATCTCAAACTTTTTGTTAACATGATGGAAGACTTTGAGATAGAGTTTGAAGATGTGTATGTAAAATTTTTCATCCACACCTTAGAAGAGGATGCAAGGGATTGGTACAAGGCTCTACCTGATAATTCTATTGACTCATGGGCAGAGATGAACAATGCATTTAGATTGCAATATGGAGACAAGACTGATCCTAGATTCCTCTTGTCTGAGTTTGAGAATATCAAGAAGAACCCAAATGAAATGGTTCATGATTTCAACACAAGGTTTAATAAAACATTGAGAAGGCTACCTGTTATTTTAAGGCCTTGTGATGAGTCTTGTTTAATCAAATATGCAGATGCATTTGATAAAAAAGCAGCCTATTACTTGAGAGACAAAAACCCTACAAATTTGAGGCAGGATTTTACCATGGCACTGCAGATTGAAAACAATATTAAAGCCATTGGTAAACCTCTCAAGAGGGATGGTGTGAAGTTGATAAACCCTAAAAAAACTCAAGTTAGCAAGGATGCTGATTTGGAGGATGTTGTCAAAACTTTGGCAGGGGCTGTCAAAGAAATTTCATACAAATTAGCCCGGGCTGAGAAAGGAATTGGCCAAAGTTCACAAGGTCAGCAAAGAGCACAAAACCATGATAGATTTGGCAATCATCCTAGGGGTGATCAAAGACAAGATGATAGAGGTAAAGGACCTATGGGAGGGGGAAATAGACAACCCCAAGCACGTGAAAGTAGATTGGTTCCTGACCCTCTAACTATCAGGGTTGCTGCTGTTGATGAAGTTGCTGATATGGATTGGTGTGATAGATGTTTTCTTCCTCATCCTCCATGTGAAGTGGACCAACAAATTGGTGAAGATGATAATGAGGATGGAACTGATGATGACATTTGCATGGTGGGCAGCTCTTCAAGTTCACAACAAGCAACAACATCAACAGAGGTAATAAGTGCAAGGACTGTTGCAACCTTTTGGGATTGCATAAAGTGGGTACCACTTCTTTCTCTTTCTCAAACTCATGATGTAGATGTAGTTCAAGCATTTGAAATTCCTAATAATGAATTTGAATACCTAAGAGCATTGATGATTAAGAAATATGATGGTGGTATCCCTTCAGAGGAAGATAGACAGTTGTTAATGAATGTTGTTGTTGGTCAAGAGAAAGAGTATAATACTAGAAGCAAAGTTGTTAAAGGAGCTGGTCCTCAAGCCAAGCCTAAGACACCCTTGCTCACAAGCATTCCTAAAGAAACTCCTAGAAGGGAAACACTTGCCAAGAACTCTGTTGTCCCATGTAAAAATTATAGTCCTCCTCATGCCCAAGCTGCCAAGAATCCCTTGCCATTTAGTGAATCTGCTTGTATCCCTTCCAATGTTGTCCTACCAAAGAGTGTTCCCTATGACATAGCCCAAGTATTGAGCCAAATCAAAGTGAGTGTTCCAATCATTGAGTTACTTAGAATACCTGAGCACAAGAAGAGAGCATTTGAATACTTGGGATTGAAGGAGGAAAAGAGTACCCCAAGCAGAAATGTGAACATTGTTGAAACCCCTCCTCCAATCATTGTAGACCTTGGAACACCACCAGCATTGGAGGATCTTGGGGAAGCTCCTGAGGTGTATTTGGGAACATCCTTGGTTGATTCCCAATTGAATGTTGATCCATTCTTTACAACTTTGCTCATAAAAGATAGGCTACTTCACAATTGTATGTTTGATTCCGGTGCATCATGTAATGTCATGCCTCTAGAAGTCATGAATGAGTTGGATATCAAAGTGACAGCAGCCTATGGGAAGTGTACTGCCATGGACTCAAGGGAAGTGCCAGTGGTTGGTTGTGTGAAGGGTTTGGTAGTGCAACTTGCAGCCTATCCGGGTAAGAATTTGAAACTTGATGTTGTAATTGTTGACTGCCCTGCCAAATGGGGCATGATTTTGTCAAGAAAATGGGCTGCAAGTGTTGGTGGCAGCGTTCAGATGGACATGTCTTTTTCCACCATTCCCATTGAGGGAAGCCTTGTCAAACTTTATGGTGAAAAGAAGATGTTGCACCTAATTGAAGATCCCAACAATGCTTCCTATGAAGTGTTGTTTGCTGATGTAGATGCTGAGAATTTCATTGGTTTTGCTGATGGAAAAGAAAATAAGATGGACAAATCAAAGTGCCTTGATATGGTAGGTTCTCCATGGACATTGCTATTTGATGGAGCTTGCTCCAAATTTGGAAATGGTGCTGGTATAGTTCTGCTTTCTCCTAGTTTGGAAGAGTTTTCTTTTTCCTTCAAACTTAATTTTGAATGCACTAACAATGTTGCTGAGTATGAGGCATTGTTGTTGGGGTTAAGAATTGCATGGAAGTATGGAGTGAAAGACATTGTTGCAAAAGGGGATTCAGAGCTGGTTGTCAAACAAGTAAGGAAACTATATGCTACAAAAAATCAGCATATGAAACAGTATAAGCATGCAGTTTGGGATCTAATTGAAATGTTTGATTCCTTTAACATTGTGTATCATGACAGAGGTCTCAATGTTGTTGCTGAAAAGTTGGAAGTGTTGGGTTCTAGATTTGGAAATTGCACCATTTCACCTTATTGTGAATACAATATTGAAGTGCTAACTAGGCCAGTTGTCCCTGATAATGTGAAACATTGGCAAGTTTTTAATGATGATGCTCAAGTGCTAAGGTTCTTACAAAACCAAGGTGAGTTTACAAATCAGAATATTGATTGGGAGCCAATGGTATGCATGACTGAAGGAAGAGAAACTTTGTTTGAGAAAGACATCATCCAATTGAAAACAAACACCATTCCTAGACGTCTTGTTGCACTTGAGTCAAATTTTAACAATGTTGATTGCATCATCAATAGGAACATGTCTACCTCAAGGGATGTGGAAGAGCATAACTTGGGCACTATTGATAAACCAAGGAAGATTTGGTTGGGCAGAAATCTAAGTAAAGAGGAAAAACAATCCTATGCCCAAATCTTGAAAAAATATCTAAGCTGCCTTGCTTGGTCCTATTCCGAGCTAAAAGCATGTAGAGAAGACTTGTTTCAACATGAGATCCCTCTTGAGGCCAAAAATAATCCATTCAGATAGAGGAAAAGGCCAATTAATCCACTTCTCTCTATGAAAATGCAAGAAGAGTTAAAGAAGTTGAGAGATGGAGGTATTATTCAGCCCACTAGATATTCATCTTGGGTTGCAAACCTTGTGCCAGTCAGAAAGAAGAACGGAGACATCAGACTTTGTGTGGATTTTAGGAATCTAAACAAAGCATCCATGAAGGACAACTACCCCTTGCCAAATATGGAAAATATGTTGCATCTTGTGACAGGGTCTGAGTTGCTTTCCACATTGGATGGTTTCTCCGGATATAATCAAGTGGTTGTCAAAGAATCAGAAAGACTTAAGACAACATTCACTACTCCTTGGGGAACATATGTTTTTGTTAGGATGCCCTTTGGTTTGATGAATGTTGGTGCCACTTTTCAAAGAGAAATGGATGTTGCTTTTCTGGTTACATCAATGAGTTTATTGCAGTTTACCAAGATGATGTGACTGTGTTTTTAAGGCAGAGAGGTGATCATTGCAGCACTTGGAGAAGATGTTGATCAGATGTAGGGAGTATGGAATTTCTCTTAATCCAAAGAAGTTTCATTTTGGTGTGTAAAAGGCCAAGCTGCTTGGTCACATTGTGTCTAAAGATGGTGTTATGATAGACCCTGAGAGAGTGGAAGCAATCAACAAAGTACCTATCCCAAGAACCAAGAAAGGCATCCAATATTTCTTTGGTCAAATTAATTTTATTAGAAGGTTTGTTTCCAACTTTTCTGAGCTGACTCTTCCAATCACAAGCATGCTAAAGAAGGACCAAGTTATCAAATGGGAGGAGGCTGCCATTCAAGTTTTTGAAGGAATTAAGGAAGCACTTAAACATGCACCTGTTTTAGCAGCTCCAAACTACAAGAGGCCTTTCCAAATCTTTTCCTTTGCCTCTAAGTATACCATTGCTTCTATTTTGTTGCAAAAGGATGAGAATGGGGCTGAGAGGCCTATTTCCTTCTTTAGTAAGGCTTTACAAGTAGCTGAGCTGAAGTATACAATCATGGAGAAACAAGCATTTGCCTTGGTGAAAGCAACAAAAGTTTTCAGGCCTTATATATTGAGTTCAAAAGTTGTTGCTTATGTTCCCCACACCATGGTGAAAGACATCTTATCAGAGATGGAGATCTCAAGAAAAAGATGTAGGTGGGTGAACAAACTGCAAGAGTATGATATGGACATCCAAACCACAAAGTTGGTACATGGTTTGGGTCTTGCTAAGCTCATGGCTGAGAGCAACTTGCAGAATATAGAAGTGAATCAGCTAGAGGAAGAAAGGGAAGATGTGCTAGCAAAGTTGGTAAGTTCTGAGTGGTACAAAGATGTGATCTTCTACCTCAGACACCTATGCTGCCCTGATCACTTAAATAAAAATTAGAAAAGAGCCCTCAAGCTGGCTTCTCAAAAATACATCATCACAGACCTTGGGCTGGCTTGGAAGAACCCTGAAGGTGTCCTCTTGAAATGCATAACTGAAGATGAAGCTCCCAAAATAGTTGTTGATTTCCATGGGGGAGTTTGTGGAGGACACTTTGCTGGAAGGGTAACAACACATAAGATTTTGAGAGCTGGTTATTGGTGGCCTACTCTCTTCAAAGATGCAACCCAGCTGGTTAGAAAATGTGATAGTTGCCAACGTTTCTCTGGAAGACTGAAAGCTTCAGGCTCCCTTCCTTTGCAGCTTGTATCAATTGAAGCTCCTTTCAAACAATGGGGAATGGACTTCATTGGTGAGATTTCAGATCCTTCTAGTGTTGGCCATAAGTGGATTCTTGTAGCCACTGATTATTTTACAAAGTGGGTTGAAGCAATCCCATCTAAGAAAGCAACACACCAAGTAGTTATGGACTTCTTGTTGAATCACATCATATGCAGATTTGGAGTCCCAGTCAAGATTGTAGCTGATAATGCCATGTGCTTTAGAGCCAAACCTTTAATGGCAATGTGCAATGAATATGGAATCAATCTGACTTATTCTTCAAACTATAACCCCCAAGGGAATGGACAAGCTGAGTCCAGCAATAAGAATTTGTTGAAGATCATTAGAAGAACCTTGGAGCAAAACAAGAAGAAATGGGGTGAACAATTGAAATTTGTAGTTTGGGCTGATAGGATAACTCCTAAAAGAGCTACTAGTAAAAGCCCATTTGAATTGGTGTATGGAACTCAGGCTTTGCTGCCCTTACATCTGCAATTGTCTTCATTTCAGTTTTCTCAACAGTTGGAAGATCAAGAGCTTGGCCCATATGAATCAAGGATCAATCAGATTATTGAGCTTGATGAGGAGAGAAGAGCATCCCATCAAAGGCATGTCAGATTTAGGGAAAATTGAAGAGATTGTTTGACAAGAAGGTCACTCCTAGAGCCTTCAATGTTGGAGATTTGGTTTTGTTGTGGGATAGTAGGCATGAAGACAAGGGCAAGCATGGAAAATTTGATGCATTATGGATGGGCCCTTATGCCATTGATATCAGAATTGGTGAACATACCTTCTTTCTCAAGGACTTAGATGGGGAATTGCTGGAACTACCTGTTAATGGTAGACATTTGAAGTATTTCTTGGATTAATCCCCAAATTTGAGGTATGCACCAATTTATAGTTGTATAGTATAGTTTTATTTTTTGCTCTTTTTTGCTATTTTGTTGGTGTGTGGTTTGCCCTTGTTCTTGGCAGCCATTCTGGTCAGTTTCTCAGTTCATTTTTGAAGGATGGTTCTGGTTTTTTGGCTGCCTTGCGTATTGACTCCTTTTCCCAATGGATATTTTGGCACTTGGTCTACGTTTTGTCCTTGTGGCACTCACTGGGAGTGCCCATCCCCAAGCAGGAGCCGATGTTGGTGCCATTTTTGAGCTTGCACCATGTTGCCCTAAATTTTCAAATCTGTATTTGCTCAAAAAATTTTATCCTTTGAATTGATGGTTTGAAATTCTTCCCCTCCAGTTGAAATGCTTTAAAAATGCTCACAAACTTGTTGTTTTGCCCTAATTTGAAAGAATAATCCAAGTTTTCCCTTTTTGTGCCCTAGTTTTTCCAAATTTTGTGGGCTCTGTCATTTTTCCCTTTGCCAGATCATGTGAAAAATCAAAATTGATCAAATCATACTTGTTTGTATTTGAAAATCCAATCCCAAGATCGGGAATGTTGTAAAAACATGCTTCAGTTGATTAAAATCATTGAAAAATCTGCCATCCTTGGTGAAAAAATTGAATTCTAGGGCATCCTTTGAATTTTTACATTTTGACGGTCATACGGGCGTCATTTGCCCGTCAAATTCATCCTCAGAAGGTATTGGCAATGTGGCGGGTTTTCATTGGCCGAGGTGCGGCGGGAAATGTTTCTAACTTGTCATTTTTGATTTTTGGCAAAGTGGCAAATTTGGCTCCACGGCTCCGCCTTTTTCAAATTTGCCTATGTGGCATGTTTTATTGGCCGAGGAGATGGTGGGGGAGTCGGATCTCCTTAGAAATTTTTGGCTTTATTTTGCAAAATTTCCTAAGTCAAAATTTGGCCTGAAACCCCGCAGCCAACCAGAGGAAGACACAAGTGGAAGTTTTTTGGTCAGAGGGGATAGGTGGGTGGAAAAATTTTGTGAATTTTGTGTTTTTGGCTCAAAGGTTAAAAAAAAAGCCCTCGGCCAATCAAAGGAGGACACATGTCCAGGAAAAGTCAATATAGAGGGGAGTGGAGGTTTTGGTGACTTTGAAGTTTTTAACTTCAAATGGATAAAGTCAAAATTTGGGCCAAAGCTCTCAACAATCAGGAAAGGACACGTATCCAGAAGGAAAAAAGGGAAAAAGGAAAACTTATGAACCTGAAAGTAATGAAAAATGGCCTCCGCTCCAAGGAGAAGACACGTGTCCAAGAAATGTAAAAATGGAAGAAGGGGCTGATGGAGGACTTGGTGAATTTTTAACTCTTTTTTCTAAAAAGAAAATTGTTATGATGAAGCCCACATTTCCAAAAGAGGACACGTGTCCAAAGTTTTTGTGCTAAATGGAGGATGCAGAGTGGCGGAACTTTTTGAGGTTTTTTACCTTTGGAGGCAAAAATCTTAAATGAAAAAATGGCCTTGTGGCCTGCTCAAGGTGGACATTTGTGTGTTGAAAAGTCAAATGGAGCTTCGGGGGTGGATTAAGGTTTTGGTGACTTTTTTTGGCAAATGGTTTAAAGTCAAATTTTGGGCCGAAGTTCTGTGACGAATCAGGAGAGGACAAGTGTCCAAGGGCAAAAGTGGAGGAAGGGGCCTTGAGGGAAAACTTAATGCCTTTTTAGCTTTGTTTTCTAAAAGGTTAAAAATGAAGATAAGCCTCTGTGACCAATCCAAGTGAGACACGTGTCACATTTTAAGGGTCAAAGGGGAGCGCGGGCCAATGGTGAAATTTTGAATTTTCAAATTTTTGCAAGGGAGGTTTGACGGAAGAAAGGGAGAGTTGGCCTTGCAGTGAATAGGAGAGCGCCACATGGCATGGATGATTTCGGAGGTATGGACCCATGGAGGTTTTTGGGAAAATTTTCCTTTTTCCAAAAAAGGAGTAAAATATGTAGAATTGATCCGAATTCCATTGGGGCCCACATATGGACACGTGGCAGGTCCAGGAAGGAGGCGGGGACAAAATGAATTTTTTTCCAAATTTTCAAAAGGTCATAAAGTAAATGTTTTAAAACTGGGCCCGATCCAATCATTTTTTGCCACGTGTCTGGCCTTATCCAAAAATTAAAAAGGTAACTCAAGCTTATTTTTAAGTCCACATCTTCCACGTGGAGGGCCAGGATTAAAAGTTGATGATAAGATCAACGGTTCCTGTGCATTCATTTTTTTGACCGCCATGGGAGCTCCAGGAAGCTTGGAATCACAATTTTTGCATCAAATTCCATCAAATTTTTAGTGAGTTTTGTGTCGTCTTGGCCTTTCAGGATCATTGGGATCACTTTCATGGCTTGATTCTTTGATCTAAGGTGTTTTTGAGGTAAATTTTTCTCAGGCCCGAGAAAAAATGAAAAAATTCAGATTTGGAATTTGCAGAGGTAATTTGAAAAGGTAAAAAGGTGAAAATGATGAGTAAAAGGTGTTTGCATGCCTCAATGATGAAAAATGTGCCTCCATGATGGATAATGATCCAGATATTTGTAATGATTCAATCTTTTGGGCACACCTGGCAACCTGTGAATGTTTTTCTATTTGATGTCATTTTCATTGAATCATGAGGTTTCTGTAACAAACTTGATCCCTTGGCATATTATTTTGCTTGGAAAAGAAGGCTCCAATGTGGCAAGAGGTATATAGTGCATTTTTGAGAAATGAAAAGGGGGAAAGGAGAGATTGAAATTTCATGAGAATTTTTTTGAGAGAAAGCTCATTTTCTGAGAAATCCACCAAAGAACCAGGTTAATGTCTTCATGTGTTGGAACTTCATGTATGTGAGTTGGTTACAAGTGTATAGCCATCACACAGCTCTGAGATTGTTCATGAAACTTTCCCCTACTGATTGAATCTAACAAGCTTTTGAATTAAATCTGTGTTTTCTTTGGGCAATATGATGTCTGTTATCATTTTTAAATACCTGCAAATAGTTTTCATTGTTCTTGTTGCAATCTTGCATTGAAAGTCTTTACTAAATCACACAGATCTCATTCTTATTGATAGTTTAGTGGCACTTGCAGTTTTATTTTTCAGAAGAGCTTTCATCTGGCACTAAAATAAGCAATTTAAAATCACTTCACCTTCATTTGTTAATTGAGATTGCTTGTAAGCCTTTGGGGGTACCTTAGGCATGGTTTGATCAAGGATTTTTGTGTTTAATTGAGTTCTTTACTTCAAGATTTTGTGGTGAGGTCTCAAAGATTGTGTGAAGAGTGCAA
Source organism: Taxus chinensis (assembly GCA_019776745.2). NCBI lineage: Eukaryota > Viridiplantae > Streptophyta > Pinopsida > Cupressales > Taxaceae > Taxus > Taxus chinensis. Next base: position 28,793 of record JAHRHJ020003755.1, read on the forward strand.
CCTGGGCTTCCATTTGTGCATCTTCTGGTTGAAAGAACATCCTGATTATTTGAAGTATTTATCTGATAGTTGTTCAAATATTGTAGAGGTTGTCAAAGATCTGATCTATCCCAGTTTGTCTTGTCAATATCCCACCAAAAATCATCTAAACAAAAGATCCTACCATATACTACCCCTAATTTGCATTTGTGTACCCACAGAAGATCAAAATCCATTTGCAAAAGTATGCATAACAGATCAGGATTTCAATGTCTCTAGTAACCTTTGCCTTGTTTTGAAACATACCCATATTTTGAGAAGTGACAACGCGTGAGATTCAAATCTGGGGTGTTGATCATGTTTTCATCAAGGTCTTCCTCATAGAATTTCAAGCAAAAGAAAGGGTATCTTCATCTCCTTCACCATTACAAGGTTACAAATAGGTCCTCTTACCTTGGTTGCAAGGCACAACCTAAAATAGCTAGGACAAGATCAAGTCCTATTGGAGTGCTATCTATTTCTCCACAAACCTGAGTGCCAGCTAGATCATACCCCGGCTACCAACGACATACAAAATGGTTTATCTGTCTTCAAGCCCCATGACACATCTGTGTTGCTACTCAACCTGAAAAGGAGAATAAATTTGGATACCAACATAACCTCATGCTCCTAGCACATTCCATTATTGTTCTGTTCATCCTTTTTGACAACTCATTCTACTGTGGATTTCTTGGAAGGGTCTAATTTTTCCCATCAGATTCCATTCTTAAAACAGTAATCATCAAATTCATTGTTACAATACTCCCCTCCATTATCTAACCTGAGACATTTTAGCTTAAGACCTATTTCATTCTCTATGATGGCTTTCCATTTAACAAAAGTGTTAAATACATAATATTTATTTTCTAATACAATAAGCCCAAACTTTCCTTGTTGCATCATCAATAAAAGTAACATAATAACTTGAACCCCCAAGAGATGATACCTGATTCGGCCCCCACGCATCAGAATGCACCAGCTCTAACTTACACTCTTTCTTTATAGGTCCAACCTTGAGAAACCTTACTCACTTTTGTTTCCCATATATGCGGTCCTCATAGAACTCCAAACATGTTTCTTTATATCCAAGAAAATCCTTCTTTATGATCTCCATGCCCTTATGGCTCATATTACTGAGCCTATAGTGCCACAATGTTGTATTTACTTCTGAAGTCACAAGATTACAAACATTAGTGTTATAAGTGGTTAAATATAAGGTTCCAACCTTCTTACATCTTTCCACCACAAGAGCACCCTTGGTAACCTTCCAAGAGTCTACTGTAAATATCACAGTACAACCATCACTTCCCAATTGCCCTGCCAATATCAAATTTCTCCTTAATGTAGGAACATTTCTGACATCCTTCAATAGACAAGTATTCCCATTCTTAATCTTAACCCGAACAGAACCTTTTCCAACTATCTGCAAGGCTCATCATCACCAAGGAAAACATGCCCAAAATCTCCTTGAACATAATCAACAAAATAATGCCTATGTGGAGTAGCATGGAAAGAAGCCCCCGAATCTAAAACACAAGATTCATTAATATTGTGCAAAGAAAGAATCAAAGCATCCTGACATACATTAACCGTTGCCACATTTTCCTCCTTGTTTTCTTCCTGTTGTTTCTTCTTGTCCTGAAGCTCCCAACAATCCTTCTTTGCATGCCTAAAATTTCCACAGTGCCAACATACTATATTGCTTTTGGATTTTGACCTTGCCCAATCCTTTGATTTTCCACGGCTTCCTCTATTCTTATGTCTCCCTCTAGTTTACACTGTCAAATCATTCCCTGAAGTAGAAGATTCACCAGATATTTTTCTTCACATTTCCAAGCTTAGAATCACCCCTACAACATCCTAAAACTTCAACTTTGAGTTATCTATAACCAAGTTTGTTACTGTAATTACTAGGCTATTCCAACTCTTAGGTAAAGAGTATAGAATTAATAAAGTCCTAACTTCTTCATAAAATTATATTGTACGCGAAGATAGCATATTTAAAACCATATTAAAATCATTTAAATGATCTATTACTAAACCATTCTAAGACATCTTCATATTAAATAAATTTTTCATTAAAAATATCTTATTAGAGGCAGAGGTTTTTTCATACAACTTCCCTAATGCATCCATCAGTTCTTTTGTAGTCTTTTCCTTTGAAACATTAAATAATAGTGAATATGCAAGACACATCCAGATTGTCCCAAGTGCCTTCTTATCCATAAAATCCCATTCCACATTTGTCATGCTCGAGGGTTTGTTCACCTTCTTAGACAACAGAGTATAAAGATCCTTCTGATAAAGGTAATCTTCCAGATGCATCTTCCAAAGACTGAAATTATTCCCGTTGAATTTATCAACCCTTGATCTTCCATCATCTGCCATAACTCCCACTCAAGCTAAAAATTTCCCTATGACTCAACGCTTCAAAAAACCAAACCAGGCTCTGATACCAATTGTTAGGAAATAAGGGATAAAATATGTGGAATAATACCTCACAGAATCACAACAGTAGAAACTAATATACATCAAAATTTATAGATTTCAAATAAAAGTGCAGAATAAAAATAACACAACACAAAGAGACAATATTTAACGTGGTTCACCCAATTTGGGATACATCCACCAAGAATCACTTGCTCAGATTTTATTACAAGCCACTGCTCTCTCAATACAATAGCTAGATCTGTTTGGAGCTATGCTCAACAAACTCTACAAAATTCACACCCAAATTCATACACATCTGCAATGTTACATTAACCCTAACATATGCACAAAACCACATAAGTAGACAACTACTTAAGTAGTTTTACAAAACCGTGGGTATCAAAACCATGGGCCAAAAAATCCCATTAACCTATGGGTCAAAAAACCCGTATATCGGGAACGTTTTAAGGCCAAAAAAATTGTGGAAAGTCTACAGTACTCTTAGTGTACAGTCTTCAACACTTTCTCACATGAACACAGGCTCTACAACCTAACATAACTCCTTGAGTAGGATAATCCCACCTTCCTTACAATAATTCTCATCACTCCAAATGTTTCTCTTGGATGAAAACATATTCCATGGTACTTTCTTACTCTCTCTACTAGAAAATTTTACAAATATTTTTTAGTTGTTTCTTTCAAGGAACAATCTCTTGACTGGGTAAGTGCATGGAAATGGGGAGCCAAAAGGGGGTAAAAAAAGGGACACATTTTACCTAGAATCAGCAAAACTTGAACTTCATCGAATAATTCAGCATACATATGCTCAAAATTTTACAAAGTGATAAGGATAAGTACCATAGAGCTTGAAATCTAGTTTCTAAACTACTAATTTATTTTGAAAATGGTTGAGATTAAGAGGCTCAAATGTGGTGCGTGTTATCCAAAATTCACCCTACAAGGTAATTTTGATAACCTGCATCATTTCTTAAGGCTGAGCAAGTGGAAATGGCTTGAAGGCAAAAAAATTGGATTTTTGGGTACCTCTTTTCTCTCCTATAACTCCCCTATCCAAGAAAAATCCAAGGAGTTAGTAAAAACTCACAAAATTTTGAAAAAATGAAGTCACAAGCCTATTTAAATGAAAAATCAGGTTTGAGGGTTGCAGCTGGAATCAATGCGGGTCGTACTAAGTTCGGGGCTGAAATTCTAAGGAGACAATGAAATGCAAAAAAAACAGATATTTTTTTCCCAGGCCACACAGGGACAGTCGGGACAGTTGGCACTCGAAAACCCGAAATAGCCCGAAATGGATGAAAATAGTGAAAATCGGTTAAGTTAGATCAAAATGTCCCAAGCCGCACATAGGACAATAGGACAACTGGGATGTAAAAAGGTGAAATAACCACAACCTTTGTATTGCAGAAAAGTTGAACATTTTTGTCCCACGTGGTCCGCGGGACAGTTGGGACGTCGGGACGCGTGGGAATCGTAAAACCAAAACACCCACGAGTAAGTTGGATGAGGAGAATTCGGTGGTCAATGGCCCATCTGGACTAGTCAACGGTTGATGTGTGGGCACAAGGGGGCCCGAATCAGATGAAGTGGAGATATTTTTGGGATAGCCGGGATATGAGGGCACGAAAAAACTGTAATAGCTGATTTGCAAAGGAAAAGTCAACGCCTGACCACCTGAACTTCAAATGGCCATAAATTTTGATCCCAAGCTCTGATTTTCAAAAAAAATTTGAGTTTTAAGAATGGACATCCTCTATATATTTTAATGAGGGTATAAAATAAAATAAACATCTCCAGCTCTGATAAATTAAATGCTCATTCCTGTTAAATGACAAAAATGCCTGACAGATCCAAAATAGCTTCCGGCACTTAGAATGCCATATCTTTTGTAATTCTCAATGAAAATGCACAAAATTGGTACCGTTGGAATCATGTTTCTGAGCCCAGCACACAACAATCAATAAATTCAGAATTTGATGAGGAATTGATGGATATTTTTTAGAAAACGTGGCCAGGTTCAAAACAATGTTTTATTTGGTAGTTGGGATGCATTCAATGAAGCATGGGCTGACATTTCTCACTGCTGCAAGTTATGGGACAGTATGGGGGGAATTTTACAAGAAACATAACATCATTTCACTCCATTTATTACATCTTCCAAGTGATGGGAGGACAGATTTCAGGATTTTCATTTTCCCTCTCTCTCTCTTCTCTCAAATTTCTATAAATTGGAGTGTTGGGCTCATTGTAAAAGGGAGATAGTTTTAAGTAGTAAAACTCTGTCAAAATTGTTTTGTGAAGCCAATGTGCTATAGGCCCTTGTAGTGGACTCCTTACATGGTGATCCAGGCCCTTATTTGTAATAGATTGAACTATGCATATCAATGAAAGAAATAGATACAAGTTTGTGGATATCTCTTCCCCTGCTGTGTTTGTTTGCATTCTTCTTTCCCTTTCAATCACATGAAAATATATTGTGTCTATTTGTGCTCTTGCAGGGATTCATTATCATTGTGTGTGCATGAAATATTTTTGTGAGTGTAGTTTCTAGATTGTGGAGAACTGTTATCACCCCTTCTAGTATGCACTTTGCTTTATTTTTCACACATTGGAAAGTTATTCTCATTCCCTCCTTTTCTGGTGTATCACCGCTTTAGTGTAGGCTTTTTTTTCATGCACTCTCTCTCCCTGGTCCCTTGGAAAGTTAGATTAGGAAAGATAGTTTTTCCTGCATTAGAGTAGATTGTGGCAGGTAGTTTAGGAGCAAGAACCAACTTTCTCTGGAGGTCTATCTCAAGTAGCAAGTCCCACAACTTGGAGATAGTACCCATGTTATCCAATCACACCGTGAGCTCAAGCACACACACTTGTGCAAACCATAGGGTGTTGTGATTCGGAGATAATAGTTCTGGCATGCCCGGTGGGACAAGAGGTCTTCATTTTAATTACAGCAAGATTGATGTGCACTTGTTGTAAGTTTCCAGCTTGTAAGAAGCTTTGAAATTACACATCTGGTGACTCTTAAGAGGTAGAATCCACTGGTTTCAGTAGTCCAAGCTTGGTAGATTCATGAGAAGAATCCAAACAAGGTCAAGAACTAGAGAAGAGGGACTCTTTATCTATCTACACTTATCCCCAGAAAGAGCAAGAAGGGGAAGAAGAGCTCAAAGGTCTCCATCTCCACCAAATAGAACCTTATCAACACCTCCACCTGGAAGGCCTTTCATTCAATCAACTAGAGTTCTTGACCAATCAGGATGGCACAGGCCAATCCCTATGTCAACTTCATTGGCAAGCCCCACTTTCTCTCAATGCACAAAATCCAATTCTAGTTGCAGCATTGAAGAACATTCCATATTTCACTAGAGAGAACCAGACAACTCTGATTGACCACATTCAAGACATTGCAAATGTCTGTGTAATTCATGAAATTGTTGAAATGGAAATTGTTGTTAAGTTTTTGGCATCCTCCTTTAAAGGTAAAATTTGCAATGGTTCAGAAGTCTAACAGCAGGATCTATCCAGAATTGGGACCATTTGTGCACAACTCTTCACAATCAATTTGGAGAAAAGGGAGATAATCTATCTTTATTGGAACAATTGACAACAATCAAGAGGGATCCTAATGAATAGTTGACTGATTTCAACTTCAGATTTCAGAGGACATGGGATAGGATTCCATTGGCTGTGAGACCAACAGCTGAAGGTGCTTTCATATACTTCCTTAAAGCTTTAAATTCTGATATTTCCATGATGATTCAATCCATGGGAGGTATAACTTTACCTGCATTCTATAACATTGCTATTAGAGCTGAAAATTGCTTGATTCAAGCTAGTAAACTTGCACCTAGGCCACCTATGCCTCTATATCCAAAATTAGGAAGTCCAATCACTAGTCAAGCACCTACATTAGCTCCCATTCCCACTCCAAGAAATCAGAATTCGACTGAAGCTTCTACCTCATCTTCTAGTACCTCAAGTGAGCTCCAAGAAGTCATGAAGCAACTGCAAAACTTGGGTAATGAGTTGGTGACACTTAAGAGGCAACAAGCTCAAAATTTCAGATCATATCAGCCTCAAACTCAACCCAATAGACCTCCATATCAGCCTAATAGGCCACCCATTCAAACTATAAATCAAAATCAAGTCAAACCTCCTACTAATAGGCCATTCCAGCCTTACAATCCTAATGTTGCATCCACATCTAGAGCTTTGGTACTAGTGCAAAATAACATGGCTCAAGAATATGACTGGTGTTTCCCATGCAATCAACCTCATAACCAATCAATGTGTTTCAATGGTGCTTTGAATCAAGCTCTTATGGTGACAACAATGGGTGTGGAACAAGAGACAAGCCAAGAAGGAAATCAAGCAGCAGGAAGCAACTCAACAAGAGGCACCTCCGAATGAGACCACACTTGTCAATTGGTAGTTGAATATTTCTGTGGTATAAATCAAGCCCCTTCTCAAAGTGTAGCAGCCAATACATGGTCCAAGAAAAGGAATATTGGAGAAGGAAATTCATCCAATTCAAATGATACACAACCTTCTATTACTCAACAAGGTATTGGTAATCAAAGTGCAGCCCCTAATGTGCAAGGTCAGCCCAAGCCACCTTCTAGACCAGCTCAAGTGCTGGTTGTAACAACCCATGTGCAAGAGAAGAATGTGCAAGGAAAGGGGCAGCAGAGAGATGTCTCATCTCCATTCAACATCATTGAGCAGATGAAGAAAACAAATGTAAACATCTCAATGTGGGAGTCATTAGCTATCCCAGGACAAAGAGACCTATTGCAAGTTGCTATGGCAAATTGGTCAGCATCAAATCAGTCACCCAATCAACAAGAAAAATTTCTTACCAATGCAGCTCAGCAAGGAGAAAATCAAGGAAGCCACCAAGGTAAAAATTTGAAGCCCCCACCATTCTATATCTCATTGATCATTGGAGATAAGTTGGTGCATAATTGCATGATTGATTCGGGAGCAAGTAGCTCAGTCATGCCAAAACAAATAGCTGATCAATTGGGTCTTCAATATGAAGTCATCTCTAAGGGTGTGGTGTAATTGGATGGGACAACAGTAACAACAGTTGGAGTAATCAAATATTTGAGCCTCACATTACATGCATGTCCCAATGTGATGGTCTTGCAAGATGTATCAGTCATAGACTTTCCACCACTCTTTGCATTGTGTTTGTCAAGAGACTTCACTGCTAAAATTGGAGGCTATTTTTCTACTGATTGGTCACACATGTTATTCAGAACAATGTATGGAGTCAATGCTATAATTAGATCTGAACCTATAGCAAACTTTCACATATTGAGCCTCATACACCGAATCCAATCAATGAAAATTGTTCAGCATTTGATCAAGAGGATTATCCAAGCACTCATGAAGCAGATACCAAAGTCAGATGCATTCTAGACTTGACTCTTGATGAGTGGGAAAACAAGAGACATGATTTTGACCCTTACAAAGAAATGGAGGAATCTGAATTAGGATTCTATTGTTTGCATGAAGAGAATCAACCTCTCCCTAGCATCACCAAGCCAGATCACAAAGATGATAATGAGGTATGGCAGTTATTCTTTGATGGATCAAGAAGTAGACAAGGTGCAGGAGGAGGAGCTATGCTCATTTCACCACAAGGTACAAAATATTACTCAACTTTTCATTTCCAGTTTGCTTGCTCAAACAACACAACTGAGTATGAAGCCTTAATTCATGGATTGCATTGGGCAAGAAATAGAGGTTAAAAACTTGCAAGTCTTTGGAGATAGTGAGCTAATTGTGAACCAAGTCAGAGGACAAAATGCTGCCAAGAATGATCTATTGAAGAACTACAAGAATCGGGTATGGGATCTCATTGAAGATTTTGAAGCTTTTAGCATCAATTCCATCCCAAGAAAGAAGAATGAAGCAACAGATAGACTGGCAGCAATTGGGGCAAGCATTTGATGTTGTAGAAAGTATCAAAAGTGAGAAATCTCAGCCTCATATCAAAGTGGTTGTAAGACCAGTTGTTCTAGATAACAATACAAGTTGGAAAGTCTTCGAGAATGATCAACAAATTGTCAATTTTCTACAAGAAGAAGCTGAGTTCTCTGCTAGAAACCAAGACAAGTTGGAACAACAGTATGGTGACCAAGTGGTGTAGCTGAGAACTAACAAATTACCAAAAGGTCTTGTAACTTTGGAGTCAATCTTCAACCCAAATGATCAGTTCTGGAAGGAAAAGGAAAACATTCAGGTAAAGGGTGAAGATTCAGAGCCCATTTCAGTAGATGAAGGCAAGACATTGCAAATTGGCAAAGTAAGTACCCCACAAGAGAAATCTGAATTTGTTCAACTTTTTCAAGAATTCCCAGATGTCTTTGCTTGGACTTATAAGGATTTAAGAGGTTTCAACCCAAAGTTGGCACAACATACTATTGAGCTAGATCCTAGAATCCAAGCCCATCAGGTAGAAGCAAAGACCAGTGAATCCTCACATTGAACCTCTCATGAGAAAAGAGTTGAACAAGCTTGATTGAAGCTAGCATCATCTTTCCTATCAAACATTCAAGTTGGGTTGCAAACTTGGTGCCAGTGAGAAAGAGAAATGGAGAAATCAGATTGTGTGTAGACTTCTGTGATCTAAATAGAGCATCACTCAAGGATCATTATCCACTTCCATCAATGGAGAAAATCTTGCAGGTTGTAGCTGGTTCAGAAAGGTTTTCATTGCTAGATGGCTACTCAGGCTATAATCAAATAATGGTGAAAGAAGAAGATCAGTTCAAGACAGCCTTCACTACAAAATGGGGCACATATGCTTATAAGAAGATGCCATTTGGACTGTCAAATGTTGGAGCAACATTTCAGTGAGCTATGGATATGGCATTCAAAGGCTTAATCAACAAGATAGTGCTTGTATATCTAGATGATATCACTGTCTTCTTAAAGAATGCAAGGCAGACCACCTCTTTCACCTCAGGCAAGTATTTCAGAGATGTACAAGATTCAGAGTGTCATTGAATCCAAAAAAGTGTGTATTCTTGGCACATGAGGGAAAATTTTGGGCCACATTGTCTCAAGAGAAGGGTTAACAATTGATCCTGAAAGAGTTGAAGCCATCCAAACACTTCCATTACCACACCACAAGAAATCTCTCCAAAGCTTCTTGGGAAGGATAAATTTTGTCCACAGATTTGTGCCTGATTTTTCCACTCTTGTGAAGCCTTTAACAATGATGTTGAAGAAGAGTCTTGCATTCAAATGGACAATAGAAGGAAAAGAGAGTTTTGAGGCTATCAAGCATGCAATATCACAAGCTCCAACTCTTATCAACCCAGAATTTTCAAAGGACTTCATGTTGTATGATTTTGGAGGATCAGATACAATCTCAGCTATCTTGGTACAGCTGAATAGAGAAGGTTCAGAACAGCCCATAGCATTCTTCAGTCAAAGCCTGGAAGATTATGAAGTAAAGTATTCTTTCATTGAAAAGCATGTCCTTGCTGTCATTAGGAGTTTGAAGAAGTTCAGACACTTGGTCTCGAACAATAAGATTCAACTACTAGTGTCTCATGTTGGTGTCAAGGATTTTCTCCTAAACAAGGATTTGAACGAGAAGAGAGCAGGTTGGATCACTCAGGTAATGGAATATGATATTGAAATCAAAGTGACCAAGCTGGTTCATGGCAAAGGTTTGTGTGAGCAGCTCACTTCCAAACAACAAGATGAGTCAAAAGATGAAGAAGATCCTATCCTACTACTATAGAATGATCAACAACAGCTAGCTAATGATGCACCCATTCCATGTTGGACTCAAGACTTGGTGCATTATCTCCAAATAGATTTTGTGCCCTCCAGAAATGAGAAAAAGCTAAGAGAAGATATTTAGATTACAGGCCATTCCATATGTGCTTATTGATGGTGTTTTATTCAATAAGGACATCAATGGTGTTCTATTGAGATGCATTGGAACAGGTCAAGTTGAGAAGATATTACATGAGTTCCATGATGGAGAAGCAGGAGGCCACTTTTCTCCATGAGTAACAACTCTCAAAATCATGAAGGTTGGTTACTATTGGCCTACGGTGTTTAGTGATTGCTACTCATGGATCAAGAAATGCAAGAAATGTGCATTCTTCACAGGGAAAGAAAGGTTAGCAGCCTTCCCCTTCATCCAATTTCAGTAGATCAACCATTCATGCAATGGGGATTGGACTTCATTGGAGTTATCAATCCAAATTCAAGTCAAGGCCACAAGTGGATACTTACGGAGCAACAGACTATTTCAAAAAGTGGACTGAAGCAGTGGCACTTAAGAAGGTAAATGAATCCATCATCTAGGATTTCTATGAAGGGATAGTCACGAGATTTGGTGTCCCTGCCACCATCATATCAGATAATGCATTGGCATTCCTTGGCACAAAAATCACTAAATGGGTTATCAGGAATGGTGTATACCTCAGCACTTCATCAAACTATTACCCTCCAGGGTAATAACCAAGAAGATTCTACAAACAAGAACCTAATAAGAATCATCAGAAGGACTCTTGATGAGAATCAGAGAACTTGGCACACAAAGCTCAAATCATCTCTATGGGCTGATAGGATCACACCCAAGAGGTCTACAGGCAGCTCTCCATGCAAGCTTGTATATGGGAAGGATGCAGTACTACCTATATCACTTGAGTTTCCATCATTGGAACTCATGAAACAATTGGAACTAGATGAATTTGAGCCAATGGAAATCAGGTATGCAGAGCTGATGGAATTAGAAGAAGCAAGAGAACATGTAGTACAGACCATGGAGAAGGATCAAGCATTGATCAAGAGGAGCTTTGACAAGAAAGCTAAAGCTAGGACATTCCAAGTTGGAGACTTGGTACTGAAGTGGGATGTTGATCGTGCAAAGCCAGGAAAGCATTCCAAGTTTGATGCCATATGGAGTGGTCCATACATGATCACTGAATGCAAAGGTAGCAATGCCTTCCGCTGGCTAAGTTAGATGGTGAAGAATTACAGATTCCAGTCAATGGAATCTATCTCAAACATTTCTACTAGAAGGAGAATTTCTCACCCTTGTACATATTAGTCTAGGATTTCCAATTCCTCCAAGTGCTTGTGCACATTGTTGTTGTTGTTAGAATAGGTTTCATTTCCCTAAGTGTCAGTGCACATGCTCTATTGCTTCTAGTGTATGCTTGTATACAGTTCATCTCACTCCTGGAAGAGAATTGCAGCCATAAGAGAATCAAATCAGATATTGAGGAAGCATTCAGGTGTTTCATTCACTCAAGGATGAAGGTTTTCATTTTCTACTTCACAAAAGATCAAACCTTTCTTATAAAAGATGAGTTAGTCAAGGTAGAAGTCCAGTGCCAAAAGGAGTTTTCAATGACTCAAGGCTGCAGATCATTCAAGTTCAATGATCAGATTTTAAAGATTAAAGATCACCAAAAATCCATGCCCAATGGATACTTCAAGAAAAGTTGATCATACTTCATCTAGCAGGACAGATAATTTAAGTTGCCAAAATTGTTATCCAAAATTCACCCCTCAAGGTAATTTTGATAACTTACATCAATTTCTTTGCCTTCAAAGAATAAGAAATGTTTGAAGGCCAAAATTCAGATTTTGAGGGTACCCCTTTTCTTTTCTCTAACTCCCCTATGTGCAAGAAAAATCCAAGGAGTTAGTAAAACTTACAAAAAAAATTGAAACAATGAAGTCACAAGCCTATTTTAATCCAAATCGCAGTATAAGCATGATTTCCCTTTGCTTGCGTTCATACCAGGGTTCATCGTACCAAGTTCGGGCCTGAAATGCTTAAAGGAGGCAGTGCACCTTGTGGAAAAAGTCAGATATTGCTTGTCCCAGGCCTTCCACATCTTCCCCTTAGGACAAAAGTCGGGACCCAAAAATACCATTTGCCCAAAAACGCGCCTTGAAAATCATTCCTCCTAGCGTGCTCGAACTTTCTTTCCAATTCCATCACACACTTCTTCTAAACCCCTCTGCAAACTTGCCTAAAATTGGCTAAGTCCTTTGTACTCTTCCTCTTGCATTTTGCATATTCCCTTCGGTCACGTGGGACTAATTGGGATTTTCGGTACCTTGGGACGCGAATGCCTGAAACTCCTGTCACAAAGTTGAATGTGGACATTCAAATGGTCACTTGGTGTAACTTACATGACGTGACCCAAAGCCCTCCATTTTTGACAAAAAGGACATCTAGGACGGTCCATGAGCATAACATGAGTTCCTTGAAATACCCGCAATTTACAATAAAAGGAAATTTCAATGAGGATAGACCATATGAACTTCAAAGGCCATAACTTTTGATCCAGAGCTCTAATTTTCACAAAATTTGACTTTTCAGAATGGCACAATGTCCTCTACAGACCACAAAAACTGGATTTATTATTCAGAATGAGGGTAGATATCTTGAAAATAAAAGAAACAAAACGCAAATTAAATTAGTATTCCATGTTAAATGAAGAAATCCCTAGAGACCCAAAATAGCTATCTCACACTCAGAAGGCCATAACATTTCTCAATGAAATCACACAAAATTGGTAGAATCAAATGAGCCCAAACACAGAAATCAAGAAATTCATAATTTTGAAGTAGAATGGTGAACGTGCCCAGTTCAGAACAGTGTTTTATTTGGTAGTTGGGATGACATTCAATGAAGCATGGGCAGACATTTCTCACTGTTGCAAGTTATGGGACAGTATGGGGAACCATTTGCAAGCAACAGAACATCATTTCACTCCATTTATGACATCTTCCAAGTGGTGGGAAGTCATATTTTGGGAATTTATTTTCCCCTCTCTCTCTCTCCTCTCAAAATTCTATAAATTGGAGGGTCGGACTCATTGTAAAGGAGATAGTTTTTGAGTAGAAAAACTATGTCAAATTTGTTTTGTGAAGCCAATGTGTTGCAGGCCCTTGTAGTGGACTCCTTGCATGGTGATCCAGGCCCTTATTCTGTAATAGATTGAACTGTGCATATCAATGAAGCAATAGATACAAGTTTGTGGATATCTCTTCCCTTGCTGTGTTTGTTTGCATTCTCCTTGCCCCTTCAATCTCATTGAAAATATATTGTGTCTATTTATGCTCTTGCAGGGATTCATTATCATTGTGTGTGTATGAAATATTGTTGTGAATGCATTTGCTAGACTGTGGAGAACGTTATCACCCCATCTAGTATGCACTTTGCTTTATTTTTCACACATTGGAAAGCTATTCTCATTCCCTCCTTTTCTGGTGTATCACTGATTTAGTGTAGGCTTTTTTTTCATGCACTCTCTCTCCCTGGTCCCTTGGAAAGTTAGATTAGGAAAAGATAGTTTTTCCTGCATTAGAGTAGATTGTGGCAGGTAGTTTAGGAGCAAGAACCAGCTTTCTCTGGAGGTCTATCTCAAGTAGCAAGTCCCACAACTTGGAGATAGTACCCATGTTATCCAATCACACCATGAGCTCAAGCACACACACTTGTGTAAACCATAGGGTGTTGTGATTCGGAGATAAATGTTGTGCACACACAAAGTAGGTCTATTTTTGTGTCAAAAAGATAAGAACCTATTGTGTGTGCACCCCCACCCCCCATTTGTTTAGTTCTATAAATTATTTTTCAAATTCCTTCAGTAGAAAGTTAGCTAAGACCATGTACGAGGTCCCAATAATTTTTCATAATTTTTGGATAAATATATGATTTTTTATTAATTTTCAAAGTGCACATATCCCAAAAATGAAATATTTGTTTGTGCACCCCCATAACTTTGAGAAAAAAGTCATTTTTTTAGTTTTTTTTAGTGTGTAGAATGGAATTTAGAGCAAAAAACCACATTTTTCTTTTTAATTTGGATGAAAAAATTGTAAATTGTGCACCAAAACATATGCATAGGTGTTTGCAAGAAAACAAGTCACTAGTAACAAGAAATTATGGATGAAAGCCTTAAACTAATCAGATTTTAGAAATAAGCCAGATTCAAAGGCGTGGAAGGATAGGAATAACCCACGCGCAGAAGGGCGAGTTCAGTATTCAGGACTTAGCCGTTTTGGAGCATGAGGTCTATTTTGGGAGCTGGCGTGCGGAGCACACAATCAACACCGAGACTTGTGTGCCACACATCATCTATCTTTAGAGGATGGGATCAAAGTGCTTTTGCATGAAGATGATCCAAGAATAGATTTAGCACTGTAGTTAACTATCAGAGATCTATAGATAACACACTTGCATGTGTGGCTATGATTGTAAAAGGCACGTGGCTATTATTAGCATGCGACCTATTTCTGGAATAGTTAAGCGGTGAAGGGCAAGTCCCCACCCTATATATATGAGTTGAATTACTTAGTTGATATATATATATAGGAGAGATAGATCTAGATGTGTAGAGAGACCCAGAGAGCTAGAGATTATATGTGTGTATGTGACTGGATAATTGTATCAGATCCATGCGCATGACTACTATTATTGTATGAAGCTTCTGTATTGTTGTTATGATTAATATATGAAGAATATTGGCTGAACCAAAGTGTTATCTTGTATGTTATGATCATTACATGCTATTGATTCCTTTATGATTAACACTTAAGCACATTCATTCATAGATCTGGTTCTGTTATAACTGTGTGATGATGGATTAGTTCTTAAGTGTATGTCTTTGTTACTTCATCATGCTAACATCCTGCTATAGCAACCCTAAAGAGGGACCTGGTACCTTTGCGCGCTTCGGGTGAGCGCTCAGCCTATGCTGAGTGATGTGCCAGTGCGACTAGGTTATATCTGTGAATTCTAGGCTGCATCATTGGTTCCGTTGTCGGGACCTCTTTTTCAGTTGTTCCCAGGATGGTTCGTGATGAAGACATACCAGTTAACTTTGGCAAGCGTTGAAGAATGGATTCATGATCTGGAGGAAGAATACGCATGAAGGTTTAGCACTGGATCCGGATTTAGCGCACGCACTTGGGTAGAGCAGAATTTGTATGACAGTTTGTATGAGAGCTTCTTTGCTATCTTTCCAGTAGAGTTGTATGAGTGGTTGACTACATATGCATCTAAATGGAATTGGAGATATCGCACACTTGTTTGGACACAGGAGGAATTTCAAGCACTGTATGATGTTGACTTGATCTGGACTCATGCGGTAGATACGTGGTTTCATGGTGTTCTAAACAACTATATTCTGGAGTATTCAATATCGACGTATTCGTGCCCAGAGGTAGCTGAATTCCAGTTTTTACGGTATCCTAGAGGGACATATTTGCAAGGTATTCCACTGGCGATCAAGATATTGATGGTAACGTTGAACTTGGAAGATAAACCTATGGCTAGCTAAAAACCTCCATGCGCGGGGGCAGGAACAGGACTGGTGAAAGATGGAAGACATGGCGACAGCATGGTAGAGGGAAGAGAGGTGGCTGAAGTATGATGAGGCACATGAGAGGGATTTATGGAAGCAACAAGAGGTTGCAGAATGGATGGCATTGTGGAGAGAGATGGCTCATGAAGGATTTGAAGCTCATGAAGATGACGAAGAGCTAGAGCATCAGGAACTCCCCCATCTAGGAAAGCATGACAGAGAACCCTCTTCAGCCTCACATGGAAGTGCGCCAGTAGATATGACCTGGGCCGTGGGTGCGCATCTGAACCAACCTACTAACCTAGCCCTTGCACTTGGTTTTCTAGTATCTAGTACAACAGGTGGACAACACTTTCATTTAGGAAGTGAGAGAGTGGGATCAAGTCATAAAGCAAGTACATCAATGGCAGGACAGACAGCTTCATTATTCTTTGGGGGTACATTTTCAGGCTCATCATCTGCACAGAATATGAGCACCTGAATGTCAGATTCACCTCTGGAACTGGAACTACTTCACAGACTGTAGGGGTTCAGTATAGTACTACTGTCGGAGCACAAGGGAGTACATCTACAGGCCCTATTCCAACTTCAGGTGGAGGATCGGGAGGTATGGGTAGTTCTAGTTCTGGTGGATCTGGTGGTTCTGGAGGTAGAGGAAACCCAGGAGGTTCTGGATCGGGTGGACAAGGCCCACAACAACCTCAGAATATTTATATGGAGATGTCCCTTCATCTCTTGGAGTATAGGGGTATCGAGGATGCTACTGAACATGTTCATATGTGTGAAATATTGTGGTGCGTGAAAGGTATCATGGCTTCTGAGTGCAAGGCAAGTCAATTTGCTACTACATTACAGGTGCGTGCGCATAGCTGGTATAGGAAGTTTGATCCCAATCAAACCTGCATTGATTATGCAGCACTAAAAGATGTTTTCTTGAAAGAATTCCATATCCCAAAGTTTGAGCAGAAGAGTATAAGCAAACTTAAAGATATTAAGCAAGGCACTACTGAGAGTGTACATGAGTATGATGCCCATTTTAAGACACTTTTATCAAAGCTCTCTTATGATATACATGCAAGTCAGCATGCACAATGGTTTGTTGGAGGATTAATTACTCCATTTCGAAGGGCACTGTCGCATAAGACATATACTGATCCGCGTGAAGCATTGGAAGTAGCTTTACGTGCTGAGGCAGTTGGGAGTATTGATACTGGTGTTAGTCCATTCTTAGAGGCTCAGATAGCAGCTATGGCGAAGCAGTTAGAGAAACTATCAGCAAATTCAGCTCATGAGATGCGCTCAGGAATCTGGTGTACAGATTGTGAAGTGGAAGGTCACACCAAGGATAGTTGTCCTCACAGATCTGTATGTTCATTGTTGTTGGACTGTGAGATTTTCCATTTGAATCATGATGCTAGTCACTGTCCTTTGCTGCAACGCACGATCAGGAAGAATGTATCTTCTTTTTGTAAAATTTGTAGGTCCACGACCCATGATACTGAGGATTGTAGATTGATTGGCTAGATCCATGATGCCATTGATATTGGGGTTCGACAGACAAGTGTGGCTGATAATTCTAAAGGAAAGAATGAGCACCAGGATCGGGATTATAATCAAGCGCGCTATGACAGGAATGATGGGTGATTTGAAGGAGGTCATGGAAGAGGATGGGGATATCGAGGTGGATATGGAGGATGAGGCCGAGGTGGAGGAAGAGGTGAGTTCCCTCATGGAACATGTTATACATGCGGATCACCTGACCACTATAGGTGTGAATGCCCACAGAATATCTCCTGTTCATTTTGTGGAAAGGGACATAGTTATGAAGAGTGTCTGGACTTGTATGAGCATCTCAGTAAGTAGCACAAGCAAGAGAACAAAGGTGCAGGGATGGTTAGGATCCAGCGTGTGGTAGAGAATCAGTGGATGCCCAAGTTAACACCAGAACCTGAGGCAGTAACAGTGAAGATTACCACACGAGCTGAAGCGGCACGCGCGAAAGAGGCATTGCACCAGAAACCGACAATCACTAGGGAGGAGGTTTTGCATGCTAGGTATCCAGATCCAACTCAGCAGAAGGAAGTCTATCAAGACACCATGGAGGTTCTTAGGAATATTCAAGGTGAGATATAATGTTTAAAAGAGCAGTCTCAGAAAATGGAGCATAAGAAGGATACAAAAAAATCCCCTTCTGATATTGATGACATCAGAGAGGTATGTAGAATGTTGCGCCAGGAGAATATTATTCCTTTATTGGGAAATTGGTTGAAGGGGAATACTCTGTGTGCGGGAACTGAGACTGGAAGACAAATACTCCATGCAAATCTCCCTCCTGATAGCATTGACTATGACAAGGAAATCACTTTGAATGTTGTTGTGGATGGTTGGTTGTTGAGCAACATTTTGATTGATACAGGTGCAGAAGTAAATGTACTTACATTGGATGCATGGGTACAAATGGGGAGACCTCCATTGCAGCCATCATCTAATGTATTGTTCATGGAAAATAGGACTAAGGCTACTCCCATAGGAGTTCTGAAAGATGCATCTATAACTATACAAGGGGCCAAGTTCACAGGAGATTTTGAAGTATTAGCACTCGCGGAAGCAGACAGCTTTCCATCTTTTCTTGGGCGCCCTTGGTGTTATGCAAACAATGTTGATTTGAGATTTAACAAGGGGTATATCAGCTTTGAGAACAAGGAAGAAAGGGTTATAATACCTTTGACAGATGGGAAGTCCATACCATATGTAGAACCTTTGAGTGAAGAGGACTTGAACAGAATTTATATACATGTTATTCACGACCCAGAGGTCAATGAGCCATCAAAGGAGGGAATCCTGCATTGGGAAGATTCTCAGTCTATCAGTGATACTACAAGTATTGCTTGTGATAATTGGGCTCACGGTACTTATGAACTGGTGGGGTGCGAGGTGAAGTGTGTGGTTGCTTGTAAGAAGGGTTTTCACTCTGTCAGATGTATAGGTCACTCAGTACCCTGGTATACTGGAGCGGAAGATCTGACTGTATTTTTACAAGCCATGGAGGTAAAATGGGCTGACCAGGTTAAAAGAAGAGATATGTTAGCATATACCTTGCAAGGGATGGCAGTGCGCTGGTGGGTGGTTCACAAGGATAATCTTCTGGAATGGGAGGAGATTGGGACCGCCTTATCTACTAGGTTTTTAAGAAACAATGCACCTACAAAGATTTTTCCTTATCATGGTGATCAACCTGTTCAGCATCACATTCAGCAGTGTGAGAGACTCTGGACAACAGGACAGGAAGCATTACCACCTTCACTTTGGGTGCATCGGTTATATTCTACTCTACAAGGTTACGCACGTGCTTGGTATGTATATGCTGAACTACATAGAGAAACTGGAAATTGGCAGAATTTGACTGCAGGGATGATCCAAACTTTTGACTTCTTCTCGACCAAACCACCAGTGGACAAGGCATTGAGCTTTATCAAGTGCTTAACTATGGGAGATAGTGGGAAAGCATAAGAGCTTATTCAAGAATTATTTGGTGAGACAGAGACAGGGGCGTGTTTTGAAGAAGAAGTAGATGACTCCATACTACTTGAATGTGCTTCCCTTGAGAAAGAAAAGGGGAAGCTGGTTTACATAATTGATGATGAGGAAGTTGAGAACTTGGATGTTGATCATTCACATGGAGCACGTGAGGTCTTAGACAGTGCAGATGTAGATACGTGTGCATATCATGAACCCATGAAGACAAATGAAGGTGAATATTGGAATGGAAGCTGAACCTAAGGAAGTGATAATTGGAGACTACTGGTCAGAATCAGAAGTGGCAAAGATCATAGAGTTACTTAGAGACTATGAGGACTTATTCCCTAGAGGGTACCATGAACTTAAAGGTGTGCATAAATCACTTGGAGAAATGAAGATAAAGCTTAAGGAAGGTGCGCACCCTGTTAGAAAGAGACCTTATCGAATGAATCCCAATTTGCGTGAGAAAGTAAAGGAGGAAATTGACAAGATGTTGAAATCTGGAATCATTCGACCCTTGGATGAGTCAGAATGGGTTAGTCCTATGGTGATAAGTATCAAGAAAGATGGTAGGATTCACATTTGTGTTGATTATAGGGAGTTGAATGCAGCATGTGTTACAGATCCTTTTCCTACGCCATTCACAGAAGAGATATTAGGAGTGGCTGGGTGTGAGATATATTCATTTACAGATGGGTTCTCAGGGTATCATCAGGTTAGGATTGCTCTGGAAGATCAAGAAAAGACCACATTCACTACTGAATGGGGAAGTTTTTCCTATACTGTGATGCCCTTTGGATTGAAAAATGCACCTGTTGTATTCTCACGGATAGTTGTTCAAGCATTCAAGGATTTTATTCACAACTTCTTGCAGGTCTATCTAGATGATTGGACCGTATATGGGCTTATTAAAGATCATTGTGACAATCTGCACTTAATGTTTGAAAGATGTAGACAGTTGAGTATCTTGTTGAATATCAAGAAGTGCATCTTTGCTACACCTTTTGGAATACTATTAGGGCACATAATCTGCAAGGAAGGGTTGTTGGTTGATCCAGCTAAAGTTGCAGTCATTTTAGGCTTGAAAGTGCCTGCCAGTCAAAGTGAGGTGCGCAGATTTTTGGGTCACACAGGGTATTATAGAAAGTTCATCAAAGGGTATGCCAAAGTTTCCGCACCTTTGGAAGAGTTACTCAAGGGGAAAGGTACATTCTATTGGGGAGAATCGCAGCAGCGCACGTTTGAGATATTGAAGGAGAAACTTACTACCGCGCCTATCTTGCATTTTCCTTCATGGGATAAACCTTTTCATGTACATGTGGATGCCTCTGGCATGACCATTGGTTGTGTTAGCTCAACCTGGAGAAGGTATAGTAGATCATCCCATTTGTTTTGCTAGTAGAAAGTTGACCCCTGCTGAACAAAATTATACCACTACAGAGCGCGAAGCTTTGTCCATGATATATGCCTTGCACAAATTCTGACAGTATCTGTTAGCCACACCATTTGTGTTTTATACAGATCACATGGCATTGAAGTATTTGGTGAACAAGCCCATCTTACAGGGGCGCATATGTAGATGGATACTCTTATTCCAAGAGTTTGACTTTACAGTTGTGGTGAAACCAGGGAAAAGTAATTCTGGACCGGATCACTTGTCTAGAATTCAATCAGGTGAAGAAGCACAAACAATAGAAGAGACCATGCCTGATGCACAGTTGTATAGGTTACAACGCGTGCCATCAGAATTAGAGGACATTGTTGTCTTTTTAAGGACTGGTATAGCACCAGAAGGCATGAAGGCTTTGGAGAAGAAACAACTTGCTATACGCGCGACACCATTCATGTTAATCAGTGGTGACTTATACAAGTTAGGCAGAGATGAAGTGTTACGCCATTGTGTATTAGAGCATGAACGCAAGGATATAATGGAGGAAGCACATGGTGGTATTGCAGGTGGCCACTATGCAGGTGATGCTACAACGTGAAAGATCTTACTTGCTGGTTTATGGTGGGAAACATTGTATAAGGATTGTAAAGAGTATTGCAAGGCATGTGACCATTGTCAGCGTCTAGGTCGACCAGGACAGAGGGATGAGATGCCTTTATGACCAATTACAAGTGCAGAACCCTTTGAGAAATGGGCTATTGACTTTGTAGGGCCTATTTCACCAGCCGCGTGTAGGACTGGATCGCGCTATATCATTACTTGTACAGATTATCTTACAAGATGGGCAGAAGCAACACCTACGAAGGACTGTACAGTGGCTACAACAGCTAGGTTTTTATGGGAGAATGTTCTTACAAGGTATGGATGTCCTTTAAGTTTAACAAGTGATAGGGGCACACATTTTTTGAATGAGACAATCAGGATTCTGTTAGATGAGTTTATGGTTGCACACCATAAGACTACACCCTATCACCCTCAGGAAAATGGAACTGCTGAGGCTTTCAACAAGATTCTGAGCCACACATTGACCAAGATTTGTGATGTTGGAAGAAAATATTGGGATGAAAAAGTATCTGCTGTTCTTTGGGCTTACAGAATGACATATAAGAGATTGAACAAAGCCACACCCTTTTAGTTGGTGTTTGGGGTGGAAGCTGTTCTTCCTATAGAATTCATGTTACCTTCTTTGTGCATTGCGTGCGCTGGAGGTCTAGCTGATGAGAAAGCTTTGGAAGAATGGATTGAGAAGATGGTTCAACTGGATGAGCGCCGAGCCATAGCACGGTGGAGTCAAAAGCAAGAAAAAGTACAGCAGAAAGCATGGCATGATAGACATATCAGGGATAAGAAGCTTGAGGTTGGACAAATGGTACTTCTGTATGACTCTAAGTTTTTGTGCCATCCAGGAAAGCTTAAGGTACATTGGTTGGGGCCGTATGTTATTACTCACATACTTGAGTCAGGCGCTTGCCAGTTAGAAGCACTTGACGGAACACGGCTGCCTGGTTACTTTAACGGGAGTAGGTTGAAGCCCTACTATAAATAAGTCTTCTTGGTGTTTGTAATAAGGCAGTATTTCCAGTTAGATTAGGTTTCCATTTTTGCATTTCCTTAATGTATTTCTTTCATCGTCGCTATGCTTTGTCAATTTAGTTCTTGTTTTTGTGTAATAAGCGTGCTTGCGCGCATGAAGCTAACTACAATATGAAGCATGTTGATGCACAGAGGACTGCACATACTTTTAGTGTGGGGTGGATTGTTGGTGATTCCCAGGTATAATGTTGTGAAGATTGAAAGTTATAATGTTGTGGACGTTGAAGAAGTAAGCTGCTAAGGGTGATTCACAAAAATATCGCTTCTCAAAAATAACCAAGGATGGAGATGAATGAAAGGAAAGTATAACGTGAGGTAAGCGGTGGCCATGATAACTACCAGGAGAAGGTGCAGTGATGAGGTACTCGGGTGCTAGAGCGCGCGCTGAAGAGAAGTCTGTGACCAGAAGGTAGGAAGGTGTGCTAGAAGGTTATAGCTATGGCGCGAAGATGTACCACATGGAAATGAAAAAATTGGGCAATAAATGAGGAAATATTTGGTAGGTGGAGGAGCAATTAATGCATCAAAATTTGAAAATCTATATAAGGATGGGATGCGAGTTCATTTTTACCTTTTGCAATTGTGCGTATTTGAGAAAGAGTTAAGTGCGAAGAGCCGAGTGATCGATTCAAGGTGCGAAGAGCGTGAAACCAGATGTGAGAGGAAGCTTTGTGTGCTTAAGAGCTTGGATCCCTGGTGAGGAAGGGTTTGAAGGAAGCAGAGAAGACAGAGGTGAGCTAGGGCACGTGGGTTTCATGATTTGAGTTAGGGCACGCTTGCATCGAGCTAGGGTTTGGATTCACCATTAACAAATACAGAGAAGGTATGAACAAACAATTCAAGGTCTAAAATGGATCCTAAGAAAGCAACAATAGCAGCACCGAAAGGAAAGAAGAAAATAGTGGTTGAGGAAGAAGAAGAAATGGCTCCCGAGAGCAATTTTTCAAAAAATGTAGTACCCAGAAGGGGTGATTGTCAGGAAAGAATGGGAGTCACACATAAAAAAGTAAAGTAAGTGAATACAATCATAATACTTCTGATAACAAAAAGGAACTAGATGCCCTTCTTACAACAAGAACAAATAAGCGCACAGTGGAGGATATGCCAGTTTATGATGATTCTGGGGAGAAATTGCTAAGGAGAACTGGAGTATACCAACTCTATGAGCTTCCATATTTCGGGAAGTATGAGCCATTATACAGATGGTTGATGAGCTGAATACATGAATACTTCTTCTATTTTGCAGGAAGAAGGGTAAGAATTTCTTCCGCGCTTATATCATCGGTGACATGACTAAAGGCCTCAGGGGAGGATATAAAGAATTCCTTAGAAGATAAAGCTGCTATTTGGAGACACATCAGGAGTTGGGGTACATGAAAGGGTCCACGTGGGATGGACATTGGAAAATTAAAGAACTACCTGGTGGTGAAAGCAACAACACACTTGGTAACAAATTTGAATGACCAATATAGATGGTCACAAGTAAACTCTTTTTGGTTACATGTAGCAAGGCGTATGGCACATGGAGTATTATACAACATTACCAGCTATATTGCAGAGGAGATTGTAGAAGAAGCACGTACAGGAAAGAAGATAAGCTTTGGCATTGTCTTATTATCTTTAGTGTTCATGGAGATCGGGGTACCAGATGGACCCAAGGATAAAATATGGGAGTACCCCATGGAGAACAAGTCTCCAGCAGAGGTTTGAAAAATACTTATGCAAAGGTTCCATGAGGGACGATGTCAAACAAAGGTTTGAGAAATGGTACCATAGGCTCCGCATGGCCTTCGAGGAAGAGTGGCGAATACCCAAGGAATTGCCTTTGGTATTGGGAAAGCAGGTTCAATTTTGTTGTGTATCAGCATTTCTGCATCGTGTGCTTCCCAAAGACGGATGGCACATGGAGCCCATGGTGCAAACTCCCTTATGCCTTCACAGCCAGGTACTTTTAGGCATCTGTGCATAGATTCAAGGATACAAAAAGATTAATATTCAATGCAGACAAGGTAGACTGTGACTACCATACTCTGTGGAAAAAGTATGTATATCCAGGGTGGAGCGCATACAATGAGACTATTCTTTCAGAGGTATTGAGCATCAAGCCAGTAAGTCTAGCCATGGGAGACATAGGGGCAGCACTTGTATATATTCAGTTGAAGCCCAAGATGGAAAATAATAAGTATGTGGAGAATGAGTTCACGCTCCCAGGGCCGCCGAGGGGAAAGCACACATTGGAGAATATCCCGGCACCTAAGCCATCAAAAACCATTCAGGTTGATGATGAAGAAGATGAAGATGAAGATAGTGGGGGCTTAGTGTGGAGGAGAAGGCAGCCGACTGGGCAGAAGGAGGCTGAGCGTGTGGATACTCCACCAAGGAAGGAGGATGAACAAGAAGGCACTGAGGAGGGACTAGAGAATCAAAGATTTAAAAAGGTGTTTAAACGCACAAGGACACAAAACTCCTCAGCCTGTGAGAAAGTCATCGTGCCTCTCACCAATAAAGGAACCTACCGAGAAGAAAAGACAAAGGAAGCTGAAACTAGATGAGGAGGCAGAAGAGTCAGGAGAGAGCGCGCATGCATCTCCAATCCAACATGAAACAGAACAAGAGCCCCAGGATATCGGAGAAGAGTAGCAAGAAGAGGCCAAGAATGAAGAGGTGAGGAGTAAATGAGAAGAGAAGGAAAAGTATGAAGCAACTCTTGACACCACGCAGGCTCCTAACCTCGAGGCCAGAGTACCAAAAGGGCCAAGGACAGGTAGAGCACATGAAGAGTATAGTGCACCATTGATGGGGTATGCTGAAGATAAGGACAAGATTATCTGAGCCCATTTCAGAGCACAAGTCACGCAGAAAGGATTTATATGGCTGGGAGCTCATGGATGAGGATATGGCCATGGTGCGCACAAGAAAGTAGTTATCCTGGTCTATGCAAACACACATGGATGAGCCCGATTTTGATGTGTGTGAGGAGTCTTGTGTATCTAGGAAATTGAGAAAAGCACCAAGGTCAGGCACATAACAGTCAAGCCAACTGTTATGATAGATGAACAAGTGAGTAACGCACTTGTGAAAGTGTCAGCAGAGGTGGCAAGGTGAAATGTAGACAAGGATGCCATGATCAAGGCACTATAGAAGGAGCTGGAGGAAAAGGATAAAGAAATAGTGCTCCTACAACAACAGAAGGACTTGAATCAGTGAAAGTATGATACTTTCGTAAGTATGGCGGAAGCAATTTGGGGACTATGTGATGAAAGCGTGCCCACATTTGGAGTAAGGAGTACCAGAATCTTTTCATTCAGCAATGCACTATGTAAATACTTTGGTAAAAATGGTATTAGAAGATGAAACAGTTAGAATACCAAAACAAACAAATGTTGAGGAGGACGCGGAAAGGGCTAAGGCAATAGTAACATGTAAAATTACAGCATATGAGGGCCTATTGCAAGTGCTCCAAGAAGAATTGAAAAATGAAAATCATGACTTGAACATTTGCACTGCCCCAAAAGCACTAATTCAAATCAAAACAATGGATGAGGACAGTGAAGTGCACAAAGCAATGAAGGATGAGACCTTAGGCCGCGCCAAGAGATTAACAGTGGTGAAAAAAAAGTGCGAGGCCTTGGCAACAGCACAACAACCGCACAAGGAGAGGTTGGATGAGTTGGGAAAACTCATTGCAAGAGTATGGATGTGCTAGAAGAAGCGCATACTTCAATGTCTACCATTATGTTGGTATTGAAGAATGAAAAAGGTGATGTGACCCAGGATGAAATGGAGTCTATTGTTGTGGGTACACCAGAAAAAGTAGGTAAGGCACTCACCGATTGGCAGACATTAGAGGCTGAGATAAGATTAGAATATCCAGAGATGATACTTCAGAGTGGATCAGAAGAGCCTGAAGCCTGAACAATTCTTTTATTCTTTTCAATTCTTTGTGTATGATTCATTCAACATTCTTTATTCAGTTTTGGACATAACCATTGTCGGGGTGACAATGAGATTAGTGTGGGGTAATGTTGATCAGAGAAAATACTTAGCAGAATTCACATAGAGAGTTCACGTGGAAGAGAAGGCCATATTCAAAGGTGTGGAAGGATAGGAAAAACCGGCACGTGGAAGGACAAGTTCGAGTTCAGACTTAGCCATTTTGGAGCATGAAGTCTATTTTGAGGAGCTGGTGTGTGGAGCACACAATCAACACCGAGACTTGCGCACCATGCATCATCTATCTTTAGAGGATGGGATCGAAGTGCTTTTGCATGAAGATGATCCAAGAATAGATTTAGCACTGTAGTTAACTATCAGAGATCTATAGATAACACACTTGCATGCGTGGCTATGATTATAAAAGGTGCGTGGCTATTATTAGCATGCAACCTATTTATGGAATAGTTAAGTGGTGAAGGGAAAGTCCCCACCCTATATATATGAGTTGAATTACTTAGTTGAGAGAGACAGAGATATAGTGTGAGAGAGAGAACCAGAGTTAGAGATTCATGTGTGTATGTGACTGGATAATTGTATCATATCCATGCGCGCATGACTATTATTATTGTATGAAGCTTCTGTATTGTTGTTATGATTAATATATGAAGAATATTGGCTGAACCAAAGTGTCATTCTGAATGTTTTATCATTGCATATTGTTGATTCATTTATGATTAATACTTAAGTGCATTCATTCATAGATATGGTTCTGTTATAACTGTGTGATGATGGATTAGTTCCTAAGTGTATGTCTTTGTTACTTCATCATGCTAACATCCTGCTACAACAACCCTAAAGAGGGACCTGGTACCTTTGCGCACTTCGGGTGAGCGCTCAGCCTATGCTGAGTGATGTGCCAGTGCGACTAGGTTATATCTGTGAATTCTAGGCCTAAGGTTTAGAGTTTACGATCTAGGGTTTAGGGTTTGGGGTTTAGGGTTTTTGGATTAGGATTTAGGGTTTGGGTTTTAGGGCTCAGGTTTTAAGGCTCAGGGCTCATGGTTTAGGGTATAGGGCTCAGGTTTTAGGGTTTCGGGTTTAATGTTTAGGGTTTATAGTTTAGGGTTTTTGGTTTAGGGCTCAGGGTTTAGGGATTAGGGTGTAGGGTTGAGGGTTCAGGGTTTAGGGCTCATATTTTAGGTTTTAGGGTTTAGGGTTTAGGGTTTAGTTTTTAGGGATTATGATTTAGGGTATAGGGTAAATAGGGTTTAGGGCTTATGGCTCAGAGTTTATGGCTTAGGGTTTAGAGTTTAGGGTTTAGGTTTGAGGGTTCAAGTTTGAGGTCTCATGGTTTAGGGCTTATGATTTAGGGTTTAGGGTTTAGGGCTCAAGGTTAGGGTTTAGGGTTTAGTGATTAAGGTTTAAGGTTTAAGGGTCAAGGTTTAGGGTTTAGGGCACATAGTTTAGGTTTTAGGGTTTAAGGCTTAGGGTTTAGGGTTTAAGACCTAGGGTTTAGGGTTTAAGGTTCAGAGGTTAGGGTTTAGGGCTCACGGTTTAAGGCTTAGGGTTTAGGGCTCAGGGTTTAGGTTTGATGTCTTATGTTTTAAGTTTTAAGGTTTAATTTAGGGTTTAGGGTCTAGGGTTTAGGGTTTAGGTATTAGGGTTTATGGTTTATTGATTAAGATTTAGGCTTAAGGGGTTTAGGGTTTGGTTTTAAGGCTCGAGGTTTAAGGTTTAGGGTACAAGGCTTAAAGGTTTAGGGTTTAGGGTTTAGGGTTTAGGGTTTAGGGCTCAGGGTTTAGACTTTAGGGTTTAGGTTTTAGGGTTTAGGTTTCAGGTTTGAGGGTTCAGGGTTTAGGGAAAAGGGTTTAGGGTTTAGGGTTGAGGGGTCAGGTTTGAGGGTTCAAAGTTTAGGGCTCAAAGTTTAGGGTTTAGGGTTTATGGTTTTATGGTTAAACCATGAGCCATAAACTCTAAACCCTAAGCCTTAAGTCCTAAACCCTGAACCCTAAGCCCTAAACCCTGAACCTTAAACCCTAAAACCCTTGATCCTTAAGCCTTAAACCCTAAACTATGAGCCCTAAATTATAAGCCATAAACTCTAAACAATCAACACTGAATCCTAAACCCTAAATATTAAATCCCTGAACCCTAAACCCTAAACCCTAAACCTTGAAACTTAAACACTAAACCTTGAACCCTGAACCTTGAGGCCTAAACCCTAAACACTCAACCCTAAGCCCTAATACCTAAACCTTAAACCCTAAACTTTGAACCCTAAACCTAATCCTTAAACCCTAAACCATTAACCCTTAACCCTGAGCCCTAAATCATAAACTAGAAACCTTGAACCTTAAAACCTAAACCCTAAACACTAAACACTAAATTATAAACCTTGAACCCCAAACATTGAGCCCTGATCGCTAGACCCTAAACCCTTAACCTTGAGCCTGGAGTATTGATCCCTAGACCCTAAACCCTAAACTAGTAACCTCAAACATCAAACCCTTAACCATAAACCCTAAAATGTGATCCCTAAACCCTAATCCCTAAACTTTAAACCCTAAACCCTAAACCCTAAACCTTAAGCCCTTAACTCTAAACCCTAAAACCATAAACCCTAAACCTTAAACCCCCAAACCCCAAACCCTAAACCCTAAACTTTAAACCCTAAACCATAAACCCTGAGCCCTAAACCCTAAACCCTCAACCTTGAGCCCTTAACCCTAAACCCTAAAACCTCAAACCCTCAACCATGAGCCCTTAACCCTAAAACCTAAACCCTAAACCCTAAATGCTAAACCCTAAACCTAAAACCTAAACCCTAAACCCTAAAAATTTATCCTTTAACCCTGAGTCCTAAACCCTAAACCCTAAACCATAAACCATAAACCATAAACCATAAACACTGAATCCTAAAGCCTGAGCCCTAAGTCCTAAACCCTGAGCCCTAAGCGCTAAACCCTGAACCATGAGCCCTAAATGCTAAACTATAAACCCTAAATTGAGAATAAAAATTCCAATGGTATTTTTGGGTCTAACATATTAGGATACCAAGAAAATTTGATCATTTTTTATGCCATTTTGAATAATTATTTCAGTTGAGAGCTATTAGGAATGAAGATTTTGTTTTAAGAACAGAGCTTGATATGTCCATTGCTTGTGTAAGCTGGAAATTTGAGAGGATTTTTGAGGTTTAATTTTATTTTCCAAGATGAATTACTCCCATGTTTGAAAAAATTTCTGCATATTTAACAACATTCTAATTCAGACACTCAATGATTTTTGAATGTCCAATCCTACTACAGACCCTAGTAGTCCTTGATACTTGGATACAAGGAGACACCATTACCGAGAAAAACTAGTAACTTTCAAGGAAGAATATGTTCTTGTGAATATGAACATGTATTAGAGTGAATCTTGAATGTGAATATTAACATGTGGTTATTATTTCTAGCTTCCAATGGGTCATCCAGGCTTGCATAATACCATACATGGAAATATGAGAAATGTGAAATTTATTTCAGAGTGTGAAGAAATTAACATTCAAGAGTGCAAGCATATATGGGGAGAAATAGGTTTGGTAGAGATGTGTAATATGGATTGTAAGGCACAAGGTAGATGTCATATCCATTTAGTTACGTGTCCCACCCCTCATAAACAAGGTAGTTGTACAAGAAAAATAAATGATGGTTCTAGGCATGAGACTAGGAAATATGGTCTTAATATTGATATTCCTTAAGATGAACTCACTCATGAGACCTACTGGAAATATATGATTTTCCTATCCTTGTAGTGCAGAAGATCAAGAGAAATTTTTAGTTTGTAATCACTACTGTAGACTAGAGGGATTTTAAAAAATCTCCAGGTTTCCTTGTGATTTTCATGCCCTCCTATTTGAGTCGTCAATAAAAATGAAGTTTTTTGATTCAAAATAAAGAAAGAGTTAGTGAGAGTTGCGAGAGGAAAAGAGAGTGAGATTGAGATTGATATTTTGAGAGAGAGAGAGAGAAAGAAAACGTGAGAGGGAAAGAGAGGGAGAGAGAGATAAATAGAAAAAAAAGAGAATGATAAGGGGAGAGTGAGAGTGAGGGAGAGTGAGAGTGAGAGATAATGTGAGAGAGTGAGTGAGAAAAAAAGAGAGAGAAAGAGAGAGTGAGATTGAGAGAGAGTTATAACATTCAATAAGCCACTGAAATTAATCATCTAAGCACCTCAACACATTCTCTAAGTAAACAGTCTCTAACAATATAAAGATTTGAATGGTTTCATGTTATTCTGAGCATGGTGAAACAATATAAAGAGTTTAAAGGAGTAAATGGAAGAAAAAAATTCCAAATTTGTGCTTGATTTGGAATTACAACACTTAAAGCTAGTGAGAGGAATAGAGTTGAAGTCTAAGAAAATGAGGTTTTACAAGAAAATGAGTCATTAACATTTGATTGGGATTGTGTAAAAAATGTGATAGCATGATATGGGGGTTGGAAGGGTAAGTTTTAGGTTGATTGTTCCATTTTTGCATATTTGATCCTATAGAGCTTGATTGGAAAGACTTTTAAAAACAAGATACTAATGAGAATGATTGAAATTGTTTGTTATGAGTTTATGAATGCACACAAATGTGTTGGAGCTCTGCATCACCTCATGATGTTTTAAATCCTTCACATAACTCATGATGACCATTCCCTTGATTATTTGAATTGATAATAACTTGCATATGTGTTTTGATTTATTATGTGTTATAAGGAATTGCACAAGTCCATATATTTGAGAAATTCTTGCTACCTTTGGGAGTTATGAGGCTTAAAATATATATTTTTGACACATTTAACACTCCTAAAAAATAGATACCGCTTATATAATTTCAAACCCTAAAAGCTTGAAGGCTGAATGCTGAAATCCTGAAAAATACCTATGTACTGACCATATTAGAATATGAAAAACTATATTCTAAACCGTGACAGATGGAGATGTGAGACTAGTTCCAGAAGGTGCAGAGTGACCATAACATCTTATATTTACTAAAATAAATTTAAAGTATAATATAATTATTTCTTATACTTAAACATTTATTTTTGTAAATAGAAGCATGCCACAAGTATATATACCATATAACACATTAGAACGTGAGCACATTATAACGTGTCCACATTATAGCGCGTTCGCATTATAATGGGACCATGAATTTTCTTTTTCATGTTATAATGCGAGCGTGTTATGGCCAAAATGGCCAAAAAATGGATTTGTGTCCACTTTTTGGCCCCCCATTTCCATGCACTTACCCGACCATAAAATTCAATGACTTTTGGATCCCTAAATTTCATCTTAAACATATAGGTTTGAGATATTGTAATATGGAAGGTGATTTTCCCCTTTTCATTTCAACTCAATATGACATAGGCTATCTAGAATTGTCTGACAACAAACTTAGTGGATATATTCCACATTGGTTGTGGTATGTTTCATATTATATGGAGTTTTTGGAATTTTCAATGAATGTATTTGATGGATTCATTCCAACAAAAATTTCACAATATCTCACATTTCTGTCACTGGAAAAAACAACCTTCATGGTGGCATTCACTTTTTATTATAAAGGGAAAATAGAGGTTCTCGAATTTTCAAATAATAATATTTTTGGTAATTATTGGTGTGTGTAAAATGCCTTATCATCTTGCGGAATTTTCCACATCACGTGGTGAGTCATCTCACTTAGGTGAGGTCATATATCTTAAGTGTCTTATGGGTTATGATAGATTCTACCATAGAATCTGTCTTACATGTCAGTGCGTCATACATGACTTACTTTCCATTTCAGGAATATAACTCTTCTTATCCACCTATGGAGGTATGATTTTTTTTCATTGGGAGTTACACATGCACTAGTATTTGTACTCCTTTTCAAATCTATGTGAATCGTATGTGGGACCTTTCTCCATTTTCTTTGTATGAACATTTCATGGTTGACTGCTTACTCCCTCATGAAACATAGTTTTCCTTTCCATTCTTTTCTTGATTTCTATATTTTGTGTGTTTCCCCTTTCTGTTGTGTGTGTTTTGGATTTTCCCTTTGTGTGTTCGTTTCTTGTGTTAGTAATGAGGAATTGACTCTATTGCCCGACTGGAACAAGGAACTATTCTGCTCACTAATGAGAAAGTTGAGGTTCTCTATTTCCCATTAAGTTCTAATTTCCCTTATTCATAGCCAATTTTTTTCATGCATTTTCTATAGGCCAAAAATTCAACATTCAAACCATGATAACGTAGCCAAATGTGAAAATTTAATCCAAAGCATTCCCAAATCCCTCTCTTGGTTGGTCTGTCTCCTATGTATGATCATATTGACCTTGTAGGTTCTCCTAATGCATTGAATAAACATGTGAAATATTGAAAAATGGTGTGATAAATTTTGTCATTCCTTTCATTGAAGTGGAATAGAAGACTAGCTCTCTAGCAGGTCTAGAAGGGTCAATTTTGGCCATTTCAAGACATGTGTGCACCCTCCAGTGTAAACAGGGACGGAATCCTGTAGATTATATTAATCTGAATCAACCAAATATAATAGTGTAGGCTACAATATTTATACATATTGGATAGCCTGGATACAAACAAATGAGGAGTTGCAACCATGCAACAACCAACTTAAAATGCAGTAGCTTCCAAATTACATCTGGAAAGCATAAATGAATAATTACAATAATATTGTTAAAAATAATATAACCACACCTGTATGCAGACATAAAGACAATTAGATGGTTATGAAGAAATATAACCATATAACAACATTATTTAATTAATAACATAAATAATTATATAATGTATAATTAATTAACCTAACATTCCTCCCCTTAATTGTGCATTGTCTCAAGGGATGAGGAGATAAATTCTCTGAACAACTTGAACTTGTCACGTGCAAGTGACTTCGTGAAGATATCTACTCGTTGTTCAGCTGTTGGACAAAATTGAAGCTGATAGTTGTGCTTCAACACATGCTCACATATAAAATGAACTTGTACCTCAATGTGCTTTGTTCTTTCATGAAACACTAGATTGTGAACAAGTTTGAGAACACCTTCATTGTCAACATACATGGTGGTCAGTTTGTCCTGTGGTATTCCAATTCCTTCTAGTATGTGACATAGCCAAATCGCTTCACAGACAACTTCTCCTATAGAACGATACTCAGCTTCTATGGAAGAATGAGAAACAAAGTGTTGTTTCTTGCTTCCCCATGATATTGGTCCAGATCCCATAAAGAACACAAATCCTGAAGTGGATTTTTTGTCATCAATATTTCTTGCATGATCTGAATCCGAATATCCATACAAGAAGAATTTTTCATTCTTCTTGTATTCTAGACCAAGATCCACTGATCCTTTGAGATATCTCAAGATGCGCTTTGCTAATTTCCAATGAAAAACTTTGGGTTCTTGCATGAACCTGGATAGATAGCTTACTGCAAATCTAATATCGGGTCTAGTGTAGGTCAGGTAAATGAGACTCCCAATCAACTGCTGATAGAGAGTGGCACTTACCTCAGGAGATGGATCTGAATGAGATAACTATAATCTGTTCTCCATGGGTGTAGCAATTGGTGTGCAATCCATCATCCTGAATTTCTTGAGCATTGTCTTGGTATATTTCATCTGAGAAACAAAGATGTGATTATCTTTCTACCATACTTCTAATCCAAGACAATAGTGCATTATCCCGAGATCTGTCATGTCGAACGATCGATTAAGATCTTTCTTTGTTGCATCAATCATCTTCACTAAACTGTCAGTAATGACTAGATCATCGACATAGACAAAGACAATCACAATATCCCCCCCTTGCTTTTTGAGGTAAATATTGGGATCGTATGGATTTCTAACAAATCCATGTTGTATGAGATGATCATCAATTTTGATGTACCATGCTTGGGGTGCCTGTTTAAGGCCATACAAAGATTTCCTGAGTCTGCATACCTTTGCTTCTTGACCAGGTACTACATATCCCTTAGGTTGAGTCATGTAGACTTATTCTTGTAAATCTCCATTTAGGAAGGAACTTTTTACGTCCATATAATGGACTTTCCATCCAAACTGTGTAGCTAGAGCAAAGATCATCCTGATCGTCTTGATCTTAGTTGTGGGAGAAAATGTCTCCTTGTAGTCAATGCCTTCTTTTTGTGCATACCCCTTTACTACTAGTCTTGCTTTATACTTGTCCACTGTCCCATCTGCTTTGTACTTTGTTTTGAATATCCATCTGCATCTAATGGGTTTCTTCCCTGGTGGAAGATTGACAAGCTGCCAAGTGTTATTTTTCATCACTGATTGATATTCAGAATCCATGGCATCTTTCCAAGCTTTTGACTATAGGGCTTCCTAGACTGTAGAGGGCTCATCAGACTCAATAACTCTACTCATCAAAGAAAAGTTAACTTCTTCTCTTGCTTTACTGTGATTCTGTGGTCCAGGGGTGGATGTATCTAGTGGAGCATCCATTCTTGCATCTCATAATGTGCTAGTACACCACTTGGGCATACGCTGAACTATTCCATTGGGTCGTGGTTCTATCATATCAACACCATCATCCCCATCATCACTTTCATCATCAGTGGGAACATCAGCTTCAGTTTTTACAACTGGTGAAGAATCTACATTAGGTGAGTCTGGAGGAGGAGACTCTGCTTCCTTCTTCTCAAAAAACTCAACATCTCTGCTGGTGTAGACTTTTCTAGTCTTTGGATCCATCAATATGTACCCAAGAGTCTCTTCACTGTACCCAATGAAGATGAGTTTATGTGACTTCATGTCCAATTTCTTTCTGTTCTCCTTGGGTATGTGCATACTTACTTTGCACCTGAATACTCTAAGGTGTGCAATAGATGGTTTCCGCTTTGACCATGCTTCTTGTGGTGTTACTCCCTCAAGAGAAATTGTGGGCACTCTATTCAAAAAATACACTATTGTCTTTGTTGCTTCTTCCCAGAATGTCTTTGCAAGTCCATAGTCATCGATCATGCATCACACCATTTCCATGATAGTATGATTTCTTCTCTCAACAACACCATTTTGTTGCGGTGTGTGTGGAGGAGACATTTGTCGATGAATCCCATGAGTTTTTAGGTAGTCTTTGAACTCATTACTGGTGAATTCCCCCCCTCAATCTGAGTGGAGAGTTCTGATGTGATGACCAGTTTCATTCTCAACTGCTGACTTTGAACTTCTTGAAAGTTTCAAAAGCTTCACTTTTCTTGCGAAGACAAAAAATCCACATTTTTCTTGAATAGTCGTCAACACAAAGCATGAAGTACTAGAACCCAGAATGACTTGGTTGCATCGGACAACAAATATTGGTATGAACCAAATCAAGCTTACCATGAGCTCGATATGTACTCTTCTGGAATGAAGCTCTGTGTTGTTTTCATGCTAGGCAGTGAGGACACTTGTATGTATCTTTCTGAAGAGATGGTAGACCATGTACCATATTGCACCGGTGAAGTGTCTCGAGATACTTGAAACTTACATGACCAAGTCTCTGATGCCACAACTATGCTGAGGTAGAGTTCTTAGCCACAAGTGCTTGATCATCTCTATGGAACAAAATCAAGCTGGAACATACGTCCCACATTAGAGGCTTTTGCAACTATTTTTGAGCCTCGTGATTTGTCTCAATCCAAACATGTTTTCTTGTCGGAATGACTATCAAAGTCAATTTTTTAAGTTGTGATCAAGGATTTGACTGACTGAAAGTAGATTCTTTATCAACCCAGGGACATATAAGACATCTGATAGTCTACAGTTTCGTGAACCAAGGGGTAGAGAAATGTTCCCAATCCCCTGAATTGTATATGAAGAATCATCACCTAATGAAACATGATTTTTTGATGTCGTGTCCCTCATTGAAGTAAACCAGTCTCTGTGGCTGGTCATGTGTCGAGTGGCTCTCGAATCAACATACCAGACATCACTAGATGACGTGGAAGGTTCACTTGATTGAGCAGTGTACAAGTAGTCTTCATTATCTGAATGTTCTTATTGCTCAACAATATTTCCTTGTTGATGGGGTCTTCTTTTCCAGTTCCCCTTTTTTCTACCCTTGATTGTGGTTAGAATGTCCCTTGTAAGATTGTTGTTGTTGAGGTATAGAGTTACTTGATGAACCTTTCTTGTAAGTATTATACCAACAATCTTTTAGGTCATGTCCTGTTTTACAGATTGGACATTTCTTCTTCTATTGTTTGTCCCCTTAATAGTGATTTTGATTTTGGGACTTTTGATAGGAATTAGGTTTTCCTTTACCTTTTCCTTTCCATTTTTGATGTGAAGAAAGTTCCTTCTCCTCTTCATCATCCTTATTATGCATGGCTTCCTCTTGTTGCAGTAGGTTTACCAATTTGTCAAAACTAACTGTCGTATCTGACAAGTTTAGTGTTGTTACAAAAATGTGGTATGAAGAAGGGAGAGCTCTCAGAACAATGGGAATGAGAGTTTAATCTTTGACCACTTCTCCTAGGGCTAGAAGTGAAGCCCTCAATTTTGTAACTCTTCTTAAGAAAGCTTAAATTTTCTCATTCTTCTTGAAATTCAATGTGTGTAACTGACTCTACAAATTCAATATGACATTCTTGTTTTTGGCCTCATATAGTGTTAAAAATTATCCCATGCTTCTTTGTTTGTTGTGGCATCATGAGTGTGGGGTTGCACATCATTGGAAACTCCAAACAAGATGATGATTTTTGCTTTCTGATCTTCTCTATCAAACTACCACTGTTGTGTTGTATCAGTAGTTGATCTAGTCATAGTACCAATCACAACAAGCCAAAATATCTTCAAACTCAAGTTATGTCTTGCTTTTTGTCTTCCATGCAGCATAATTGTTTCCTCTGAGTAGTTTTGAATCTGGAAGAAAAAATTTGGGGGCATTGGTGCCCATTTTTAGAAATCACTGACAGGGTTTGGCTCTTATCACTCTAGGTATAAGGTCTCCCAATCTATATACCGTCAGTCTGATATACTGAACCTTTCTATATACGTGCCCTTCTGATATACCCGTCGGTACGTGGAAGAATCTCGCCCTTTCTATATACCCGACGGTACATGAAAGAGGTGTTAACGTACGTGAAAGAATTCAATACGTGGTACCAAGACAGTACTGAAAGGGGTCTGTGTGATTATTGACACCGGCTCAAAGAAATATCCTCATATGCATGCGTAACTTCTCTATATACTTGGATAATTTCTCAGTCTGGATTTATGTCTTGCAATCATTCACAGATGGATGGGATGGCTCATAGTGTGTGCACTATGACCTTATTACTCCCCATCGATTTATAGGGTCGATGCCTAGATGATGTTGTTGCAGCTATATTAGGCATTAAGTGTAGTAGTAGTCATGACGGCTTTACCTGTAAGCACTTCCTAGAGGCACCGTATATACCGAACATTGCGAATGAGATCTAGGATCTCGTGAGTGTTTTAGAACCAAATTTTACTATTTTGTATTACAATTCTGCCAGTTTCTAAGTAGTTACAAAGTTTGTAGTTGGATATGGAAACCTGTAAATTAGTACAATATTCTGAAGCATACAAATTACATTCAAAAAAATATAAAAATTAAATAGCAGGCAAAATTTTTTGTTTTGAGGGCTCTGGTGGCCTCCGGAGCCCAATACGACCCTCGATGCAAAAATAGGTTAAAAAGTGGCTCAAAATTAAGTTTTTGATCACCCCTCTTTTGGTAAAAAATGCTCGGACTGAAAAAACATGCAGAGAGGAAGAAAAATTTTTTTTCCCTAAAAATAGGGTTTTTCCCGCTTAAACTTTAGTTGTAGATTTAGGTACAACTAACGTGTTTAGTGGCTACTAAATGTAGTGGTTTTTCCAAATCTGTTGCTATGTTTTAGATCTAAAAAAATGTGTTAGTGGGATTTGACCCACGCACCTCCCACTCATAAAGCTGATGTGCTATCCACCAAGGTGCTTAGACTTGTTTAAATATAAAACACATCACCTTTTATTTAAACAAATAAAAACCACTAACCTTTGAAAGATGTGACCTGACAGAATAGTGTCCACGTGTACTGTGACTTACTTTAGGTTTTCCATGAAAAATGGATATGATATCCTTCCTTATCTTCTTATAATTTTCTAAAACGCCTTTGCATTTGATTAAATGTCATCTTTTTTTAATTGCTCTCCCTGCATTTTTTATTCATCCACTGTTGTTTTTGTTTTTGTGGGTTGTGGCCACTAATATTGCTTTGCTTGCTATAGGTTGCAGGTCGGTTAGAGGCATGTGTGGAGGGAGGACATCTCATGGCTTTTTTCACTCTCCTGTCCTCGTTCACCATTCACCGTTTGTGCAGGTTCTTGGTCGACGTGTTTGTGATGTAAGTTCAGACCATGTGGAGCTCATGGAGGATGATGCCTCAACCATTGTTTAGATGGTACAGATTTGGTCTCGTCCTCAACTGAGTATCTTTCAACAAAAAAATGACTCCAACCCAATGTTGCTTGACCCTTTGAAAAATGGGTTCGATTGGAATGCAACGATATAAACTCCGTTTACAAGGCTATGAAACAACTTGCCTCTTTAGCCAATAGCTTGATCTGTAGGATAGTGTGGGCTCAATGTATCATCGTAGATTAACTCACCAGGGGCTCTACCTTCAATATTTCTTCCACATATAGAAACTATGGTGCTCCTCTAAATGAGAGAGAAAACCCCTAATGGGGAAAATAATAATAATAATAATAATTTTTTTTATTTTTTAATAAAATTTTCTATAACTGTAACAAATTTTTCCTGGTGCTGGGTGCACCAGTGAAAAACAAATTATGTTCCAAACATATGGAATGAACAAGAGGATGTGGGGAGGCAGGGATGGGGATGGAAGGTTACAGGAGGCTGCGTAGGCTCTCAAATGGTGCAAACACTTCTCCAATCTCCTCTATCTCTGCTGCTCTCTCTTTCCACTCCTTCACAGGTCCAGATTCTCACTCTGGTACCAAATGTAAATAGGGATGAAATCATGTAGATTATATTAATATGAATCAACCAAATACAATAGTGCAGGCTACAATATTTATACATGTTGCATAGCCTAGATACAAACGAGTGAGGAGTTGCAACCATGCAACAACCAACTTAAAATGCAGTAGCTTCCAAATTACATGTGGGAAGCATAAATGAATAATTACAATAATATTGTTAAAACAATATAACCACACCTGTATGCAAACATAAAGAAAATTAGATGGTTATGAAGAAATATAACCATATAACAACAGTAATTAAATAATCAAATATATAATGCATAATTAATTAACCTAACATCCAGGAAGTCTCTGATAAGATAATAAACATCTAGAGGTGCTATAGGAGAAAATTTAATGTTTTTTAATAAATTTAGGGAGATTTAGGAAATATTTCGTGGTTTGGGGATAATCTGTGCAAAAATGTGTTTTCAAGTGTAAGGAATAAACATTGAAAATATGAACTTGAACTTCTTTGGATGGTTCCGGGAGCTCTGTAAGGAGTTAGAATGAAATCAAGTATGAAATGGAAATATGAAGGAATTATTTACATGTTGGAAGAATAAAAAAAATTCCAAGACCTAATAGTTTCTTAAAACATTGTAATCTTTGCAAGTGTGACCCATTGTCCCAAAGAAAAAGGGCCATTTTTTTGGAATTTCAAGATAATTAGGTTCTAAAACATATGAAATTAATCTTTATAATGTATCTTGGAGTCAGAATCATATATTATTTCATCTCAAAAGACATTTCCAAGCTCTGTGAACAAAATTTTCAAGCTCTCACTAGTCAAGAGTGTGCAGATCCCATACTTAGCCAAATTTTGTATTGCCACATGCCATGATTTCACTCTTAGTGCCCATTTATGTCCCTCTTTTCCATTTTATAAGGGGACATAGGGGAAAAAAAGAGCACACAAGTGCAATCCCCCATGTGGTTTCTCATGTGACCATTTTCCTGCTCTGCAAGGTGCTTAACTGGTTAACCTCATCTTCCTCACACTTGCACCAGATCTCACCACTTGTCACAATATCTCTCTAAACCCATTTGTGTCCCTATTTTCCCTTTTCACCAAGGTGATAGAGGGGATAAAAAATGAGTTCCTATGTGTAAGCTCATTTAGCCCATCTTTTAACTCCACTCAAGATTTTTTTCAACCCAGGGTGAAACTATAGTTAACAGAGAAACACAAAACCAAAAGTTAACTTGTTTTTAAGTTGATTTATTTACATGAGTCTACCCATTCACCATTTATTGTCCTTTTATACCTCCAAAAACATCTGAATATGCCATATATGCTGCCCAAGATCTTCCAGAACAATCATGGCTTCAAAAACTGAGATTTCTTCATATCTCTCTATCCAGAAATCCAATTGCACTGAGATTTTCACAAAATTATCTTCTCCCTAGGACATTTTTTATGAATTTAATTCATACCATATGATGGGGTTGATTTTTCACAATATAAATCTGAAACGTTACCTTTAAAGTTTCCTATTTCTCTTTTATATCCAAGAGTTCCAAGACGAGTAAGAAACATAGTGAAAATTGGAGCATGAGATATGGAGAAGAGTAGAATCCACTGAAGGTGGTTTCATTGTAATCCAAAGTAATTCTTAAATTTTATAAAAATATAAAGTTATATGTATAATCACATGCTAAAAATAGTAAATCTCCAAAACAAGAAATCTCTAATCATTCAACACATCTAGAAAATGAAAACAACAAACAGGGTAAAATGGGTAACTTTCCCAAAATAGAAGGTTCTGAAAAAAACTTTCTAAAATATTAAAATTAATAAAAATATAAAATAATCATATAGTTTAGGATTTAAGTGCATTAGGAGCTTCATAAAACAAATTCTGTGCAAAAAATCAAAATTTCCCAAAATAGCAGCTCTTGACCCCACCTGCCAAAAATAGAAAGTTTCAATTTTCAGCGCAGAAAATTGTTTTTCACTCTATTTTCACTCACCTAGCTAATTTTTACCATAATTTCAAGGTTGTAAAGTTTTTTCATATCTTAAATAATAAAATTAACCATCCATAAGGATCCTAAGGCATCTTTCTGAGCACATTTGTGTTAAGGAACATGACAAAGCATATCGAGGCATAACAGGTGAAAATCAAGAACATTGTCAAGGTCAAAAAAGATTTTAAAAGATTCAAGAGCCCCATTAGAATTAAAATTAATCAAAATGATGTCATCATAATCATATGTGAAATGAGAAACTCAATGAGCAAGCTGAGAAACATCATGTCTTGAATCCATCGTCATCTCTCTAAGAAGCAAGTCAAAGTGAGCTAGTTAAGTCATCCAAGTATTCAAGCCTTCATATGTGAAGAATCAAGGAATCATGTTTTTAATGGGAATCATATGAGAAAGAAGGTACGTAAGCTTATCCCAAATCTTATTTCACTCAAGAAGTTCTCTAGAGTTAAGAAAGGTAGATAGGTGATCTTCGTGTGGGGCAGAATGTATGCAAGAAGATAAATCATCCTTACTTTAATGTCATTCACAATAGTGTTCTTAAAAACTCATCAAATATTTGGTAATGTGGTCATCTCCCCCAAGGAAGAAAACATTCCAATTGAACCTCATTTCAGTAGAACCAAGGGCCATTGAACATGAACCTTCAACAAGGAAGATAATGAAAAGAGAGTGCACAGTGGCTCCGTATTCCAGGAGAATTCATAAGAAGGTAAAGCTCATCGTAGATCCCATAGAGCCTCTTGAGTCAAGAAAGAGTGATCCATCAGTATCCTTCTCTTCATGACATCCAATTATGTCTTCCCTAGTGGTAGAAATTTCCCATAATGAACATAATGTGATCCTTCAACAATCTCTTGAAATTGCTCTCATGACCAACATCATGTTCAATCTAAAGAGCCATTCTCATGGATTCAATAATTTCTCGAAAGTGAACCAAGAACAACACAGAAACATGTAATTCCCAACATTGGATCCATCACAAAATTATTGAGATCTAAGCAGAGGAAGAAGGTGCAGGTGGATTCCTCTCTCTTCAGTGGAACTTTCAGTGACCAGTATGTAGAAATTTCTTGACCTAAGAATGTAAATCTTGTTGAGGATATGAATCCATCAGAATATGAGATTACAACAATTCTTTGGGACCAGTTACAAAACACATGAGGGTGACTCTCATTTGTTCAAGGAATCATCTACCCACCTTCTTTCTTGAAATGAATAGTACAAATGAACAATTGAGAAATTTGAGGAGCATGTTAAAAGCTCTCAGTGCCTACATTCAACCTTTCATATTGGAGCCCAATTCAATACCTCCACTCCTATGTAAGACATTCTTCCAATCCGTAGTTTTGACCCTGAAGTGATCAAGAAAGAACAAAAACATATGGTGCAAGGGAAGGGCTAAGGAGAGATGGATTGAGAAAATCATCGAGAAAGGAAAGACATTGCTCCTAGAGGTTCTATATCTTCTCAAGTATGTTTTCCACTTTTTGGAAGTAAATAAAGTAAGGAAGAGATTGAAAAAGATAAGATCCAGTTGGATGAGGTGTTCCCACTTGTGTCTGAGATGAGCTAACTTGACTCTCACACCCTCATGAGTAAAAATGTATCACATCAACTGTTGACATTTTTTCCCTAGTTTGGGTTCACATCATGAATTCTAGATATGGTATGATAAAAGATACCATCTATGAATGTGACTATAGTGGAAAAAATGGTTTCGATATTTTGAATGAGGTATGCAACTATGTAGAAACTTGGTTTCCCTCCACTCACTGAGAATTCATCATCAAAGGAATTTATTATTTCCTTCCAAGAGCTAGTCAAGAAAGAGGTGGGTGATCCTCTTTCCTTCATTGAAGATACCTTAGAGTCCCTTGCCAGCATTAGAAAATCTATTTCTGATATTGCAAGAGATCAAAAAGTATGGTCTAGTCAGTACAAAGCTATTAATGATGTTCCCAAGACATGGATCAAAGTGTTGAGCTTCGTTTGCATTCCAAAAGTAGATAAGGTGGCACACGCGACAACTCGGTTCAGTAGAGAGTTCAACGGACAAGAGCTTATTCCGAGAACTCTCCCTCAGAGATCATGAATCAAAAAATTCTCCATTAGTCAAAGCTTCTTTGCATCAGATTAATTAACCCATTTTTCTCCCATGTCCTAATTCTCCATTGGGAAATGAATTTTCACTTTTTTCTTATTCATTTAAATGTGAGCTATAGTCAAGCATTGTAATGAGTTCCCTTTTAATTAACAAAAAGGGACTCACTTTTCTTTCCTAGGAATATGAAAGGTCACAATTTGTAAGGGTAAGTGAAAATTCATGTGGGGGGGTAGACAAAGAGACATGTTTGTAATGCTATAAATTGGAATGGCTTCTCCATTCCAAAGGGTTAGAAATCAT
The DNA here is from genome assembly GCA_019776745.2 of Taxus chinensis. Lineage (NCBI taxonomy): Eukaryota > Viridiplantae > Streptophyta > Pinopsida > Cupressales > Taxaceae > Taxus > Taxus chinensis. Next base: position 72,542 of record JAHRHJ020003755.1, read on the forward strand.
TGATAGAATGTATGTTGTTGAGATTACCACTTCTAAATCAAGAAATAAAAGTTGTAATTATTCTATTTATTGTTTTATGTTCCTCTACTCTTTTCTTTCTAACTTTGCATACATGATAATCTTGTAAAACAAAGAATTGTGTTTCTTCCTTTGATAAATGAATCAATGGAATTCTATGTCTATGATTTTTTATGTATTATCATTGTTTGCATTATTGTGTTCTTCTAATTGAATGTGGAGCTACTCTGGCTATTATGTGTGAACTCTACTAGTGCCTACTCACAATAAGTACCATCTCTATCTCTCTCCTTATTTACCCAACTCCCATTTACCTCTCTTCACTGTAAATTCCTCCCTTGTACTCCATATAAGCACTTTTCCATATGTTCAGTGGAGTGTTTCTATGTGATTCTATCGGCCACCCACAACTTTAGGTTAGTTTACATTCAATAATGGGAGTCTCCCCATAACCAAGAATGAAGGCTTATCCCATATCGTTGGTGAAAACTCAATAATTCGGCATACATGTTTGGGTCTTTATAATTAACAAAAATCACCTGTCAGGGTCTCCATAAGGGAAGGATGTACCCGTTGTCAGTGCATTTTCTCTCTCTTTCACTCTCTCTATGGCTATGTAGACCATGTCTTCAACCAAATCCATAACAACAAGAATATAAAAATATATGTGAGATATAATTTTTATTAACCATTTGGTTGAGTGCGTGATAGGGTTGGGTGTTGAGGGTGAGAAATAATCTCGGCTGACCTCATTATAGAAATTATAGATCTCTAATAAAACATAGCAATGTTTAAATTACATTTTCCTCTTGGGGGTAGAATTTGGAGGGCTCCAATTTTGTTATGAAATGAGTTTCCTGAATGGATTTGGCACGTTGTGAACCATCAAAGTTGAATTAAAAATTGTGGCTCCCTATTTTGAATGTCATGTGGTAGTTGTTACAAAAATCAAGAGTGATTTGGTGGAAAATCTAGCATGTGGAAAGCCACTAATTCTGAATTCCACTAACTACATATTTTCACTGTCACATTACCTGTTGACTCTAAAACTCCCCATTTCCTTCAAACATATCCCATCAATAAATGTAGGCGGTGATTCATAATATACTACTTGATTACATGAAGTCAACATGATGGTCTAGCTCTACAAACACTTACAAACAATGTCTTTTGAGAGAATGAGTACTAACGGATTCCTTATTACCACTTTAAGTTTAACACTATGCACCTTGTTATAGTGCAAGTCTATGTTTATAGCTTACTTCACTAAGCATTACCAATAATCTTGACAAGAACATTTTCTGTGATTGAAATGATTGAACCAGTTCGTATCCATCAAAATAATTTCTCTTGCAACAATCTTGAAGATGAACTCAATTTCTCTCGCAACAATATGGAAGATACACTCATTTTCTCTTATAACAAACTTGAAGAAAAGCATGATTGTGGTGTGATATTTACCACATTCTCAACTTTTTTTACAACTCTAATAGATATTCCAAGGGACGCATTTGACAACCCAAATGCAATTTCCAACTTCTCACTATGGTGGCAGAGGAATACTTATTTCCTCTTGCCCTCCACATAATTTATTGTATAATATACGTTTTAAGTATTGGTAAAATGTACCTTGAAATATCTCTAGGAAGAAACATAGGAAAATGTTCGACAACCTTTCTCTTGAACTTTTTAAATATCATCTTGTTGCATGTTTTTCAAACAAGGATGTCAACTAACACATTAATGCGGGTAAATTTTAAGAGAATTTAAAGTTTTCCTATGTTTAAATTTTAAAATATTTATTATGGGGTTCTTTACAGTTGTTTGTTTAATTTTATCAATTGATGATTATTTTTACAACTAGAGGAATTCTACAATGATGGTTGGGGAATGGGGTCTAGGTTGTACTAGCGTGACCGTGTTCAATTTTTCTTTTGAGTTTAATTTTGATGTTAATGTGACTGTCAAAGGATAATTACAACCTTAAATTTGACTTCCATTTCACCCACTCAAAAGTTGTATTCGATTTGTATGGAGAAATACATCAAAAAGTAATGTTTAAATTTTTTTCTAAAAAGATTTTTTGAAGAACGACACAATAATATTAATATTATTTAATACCAACAATAAGAAAACACAAAACCTAGAGCACATACAAAACCTAGAGCGCATCAAACACTTCTACCCACCAGAGACAAGAATATGCAAAATTGGGAACAAGAAAAGCAAGAAATGTAAGCAAAAGCACATGAAAAAACCTTCCAAAAAGTGAATAGTGGAGTCCATTTAAGTTGTTGTCCATGACCTCATGTATTGGATTCATTGGAATTGATTTTCATCTCAATAATTCGTCTTTCATCAATCTTAGAAATAAATTTTGGAGTGTGGCAATCAACACATATTGGCTGGTATTACCCTCTATTCTTACGTGCTTTATACGCACTAAGTGAACACATCCACATGACCATCACCCTGTTTATTTGGCACACACTATGGTATTATACAGATAGAGGTTGTAGGTCTCTGTCTTTACATCTGCCAACTGCATTTATTTGAAAGTTTCGAAGGCCTTTTCCAAAAACCCATTGTAGGCATATCCTGCAGTCATCAGAGTCCATGAGACTGCATCTCTCTGAGGCAATTTGTCGAACAGTTCACGTTCCAATTTGTCGAACTGAACCAACGTATGTCTAACAAGGCGCTTTCAACCAAACCATTTAACAAAAATCCACTTTCATTTATGTTGCAATAGATGTCCATACCCTGTTATAGATCTCCCACAAACCCATATCCTGTAATCGTTGCATTCCATGAGACCACGTCTCTTTGTGGCAAGCAATTGAATATTAAGGTAATCATCTCTACTTGGCGTCGTGCACTTGCCGGAAAGATTCAACATACCCATTTTGTGCATATCCTGCGATTTAAGTAGTTGTTGCATATCATGAGGGCACATTTCTTTCAGGCATGTAGTCAAACAGTTCGTATGCCAGTTCGCATGGAAACAACAGAAAAGGTTGTCAGGAAATGCTTCTGCATTTTGCATTTGTCGAACAGTTCACATGCGTAATGTAGTTTCATATTGTATCAAATGTTATATTTAAGTGAAGTAAAATGTGTAAGAATTTAGTGGAGCAGTTTTAATGATTATCAATTTTGTGCATATCATGCGATCTGTACAGTGCATGACGCCACATTTCGTTGAGGCTTTTAGTAAAATAGATCGCATGACAACTGAACAATACCACGTTTCATGTAAATATCTCCTGTGTGCGCAGTAGTTTGTTTTTTCTTTCCGAACAGAACCATATCTCATCGAGGAATTTCATCAAACAGTGTGTTCTAAATCTCTTGTAAAGGTTATGAAGTCCAGCTTTATAATAATAATAGGTTTTCACAGTCTACGATGCGGGTGCCCTGTTTGGGGTTACCTCGTACTCACATGCGGGAGGCAACTAACTTTGCTACAAACGAGGCGTACATACCCTACCCCCTGCAAGATTTGAACTTGTGACCTCTATTTCAAGAGCACATATTCTTCACCATTAGGCCAACTCAGGGGTACAATAGGTTTCGTGATATGTGTACAATAGGTGCACATGTTTTACACCCGCTGATTGTATTTTCATGATAGGTGCCAAGGCCTTTCCAACACACCCATTTTCGCCAGTGCCTATCCTCCACACAAAATGCACCTATGTATGGTGTCCCTTAAGTCATGGTCTCAATAGCCCATCCCACATGTTGTCGCCACACCAATTGACATCCCAATTGATGTGTATTGGAAAACACACTGACCGACATGGACTCCCATGTGTTATCATTGACGTGGATGCCATGTGTTGTGAATTTGAATTATTGTGCATATTTAACAAACAATAAAGTCCATGAGGTCATATTTGGCACACGTATTTATTCAAACAGTTTGCATGTTTTGGGAGTACAATGGCTTACAACTTTGGGAACAATAGAAATGAATTTATAGGAGTTGTTTATGTGTTTTCATTATGAGGGAAGGATATTTTAACTAGGCGGACTACATGAGAAAACTCCACAACTGATTAGTTCTCATCAAATGCAAAAAAATTATTAAAAAGGGGGCAAAAGGATTTGTCGCACGATTATTCTCCATGGAAGTTCACCCCACACAACTTTCTATACCCCTTGATTTACAAAATATTATTGATGACCACACAGTCATTTTTGGAGAAATTCCAAAAGGACTACCACCAATAAGAGCTCATGATCATGTCATTCACCTACATGCAAGAAGTCAACCACCAAACATTTAACCATATAGATATCCCTATGCTTAGAACCGTGATGTTGAAAATGGTACAAGAGGTGTTAGAGGCAGGTATTATTAGGCATAACAAAAATACATATTCATCTCTAATGATCATGGTGCATACAAAAAATGAGACTTGGTGGATGTATCCAGATTATCGAGAACTTAACAAGAATATCATCAAAGATAAGTTTCCTTTACCAGTAATCGATGATTTGTTAGATGAGTTACATGGTGCAATTTGCTTTACAAAACTAGATCTTATTCTAGCTACCCTTATATTCACGTCAAAGATAAGCATGTCCAGAAGACATTTTTCAGAACTCGTGAAGGCCATTATGAGTTTTTGGCAATGCCATTTGGTCTCAATAGTGCACCATCTACATTTCAAAGTTTGATGTACATTGTGTTTAGGCATTTCTTCCAAAAAAAATTGTATTGGTATTTTTTATGACATCCTAGTCTACAATAATACCAGGAAAAATCATTTCCAACATGTGAACTAGGTATTGCTAGCTCTAGAACAACATCAATTTATGCAAAACCTTATAAGTGCTCTTTTGGGGTACAAGAGTTGGAATACTTGGGGTATGTTGTGTCACAAGAAGGGGTCAAAGTAGATCCTCAAAAGATAAAGCCTATGTTAGAATGGAAATTTCCAAAAACCTTTGTGGTTTTTGGGGGTTAACATGTTACTACCACATATTTGTGAAAAACTATGGTAGCATAACAACACCACTAACATCCTTGTTAAAAAGGGACTATTTCCACTGGCAGGAAACAACCACCAAGTCCTTTGAGAAGCTAAAAGAGGCCTTATGCATTTCTCCAGTTTTGGTGAACCCAGACTTTTCAAAGACTTTCATTGTTGAATGTGATGCATCAGGTTCTGGAATTGGGGGAGTGTACTCATACAAGAAGGAAAAACCGTTGCATTTGAGATTCAATATCTCAAGGGTAAGAATTTTCTATAAATCCAATATATGATAAAGAGATGGTGGCTATTCTTCGTGCAGTTAAGTAATGGATACTTTATTTGATGGATATACACTTTAAGGTAAAGACAGATCATGCTAATTTGAAATATTGTTTGGAATAAATATTATCATCAAAAGAACAGAAAAATGGGTGACCAAAATGTTCAGATATGAATTTGAATATATATGAATTTTAAAGTATCTATAAGAAAGGAAAATAGATTATTGTAGCCAATCCACTATCTAGGAGGGATGATTCCACAAAGTCATTATTATGTGCCATGACTATTTGATAAGAAGATTGACTAGATGAGGTGAGATCTGAAAGGAAAGATGACCGAGATAAAGTGGCTCTGATTCAAAATATCCAACAGGATTCTAGTGCCTCAAACAAATTTGAGTTGAAAGGGAATGCATTATGGTATAAAGATTGGTTATACCTATGTAATAAATCTTCCCTAAAGCACAAGATCCTTACATAGCTTCATACATCTCAAATAGGGGCATACTAGATTTTTGAAAACTTATCATTGAATCTAGAAAGATTTATTTTGGGAAGGAATCAAAGGAGATATCTAGAAACTGGTGGCTAAATGTATGGTGTGCCAACAAAACAAGAGGGAAACAATTAAGACATCAAGTCTTCATTAGCCCTTGTCAATTCCTAGTCAAAGGTGGGAGGATGTCTCTATGGAATTCATAACAAACCTACGTAGGTTGTTTCATAATAATTTCATCATGGTAATAGTAGATAGACTCACAAAATATGCCCATTTTTCCCTTGTCACATCCATTAACATCTAGTATAGTAGTTGTTGCTTTTACGCACATCATTCTAAAGCTACATGGTACCTCCAAGATCATCGTGAGTGACCGTCATCCAAGTATTACTAACAATTTTCAGACCAAATTATTTTATTTTTTAGGTACTCTCTTGGCTCATAGCCCATCTTATCATCCTCAATTTGATGGGAAAATAAAATTATTCAACAAATGCCTGTAAGATTATCTTCATTGTGTCACATCAGATATGCAAGATTGTGGGTTAATTGGCTACCCCTAGCAAAATGGTGGTATAAAACTTCATTCCATACATGAAATCGATGCCAAGATGTCTACATTTGTGGAACTCTATGGGTACCAATCCCCTGGATCACCTCATCCTTAAAGGTCCAACCCAAATTTTGTGTTATGGAAGAATACATTCAACACCAGCAAGATGTCCTAGTTAGTCTCAAAGATAATTTAGCAATGGGCCATAGTTGAATGGAGTAACAAGCATATCAACATTGTAGTGAAAGAAATTTTGAAGTAGGTGGTTGGGTACTTATACACCTCCAATGATATAAACAATTGTCCCTCAATCAACAAAAAAAGATTAAAAAAATCTCTCCAAAATATTTGGCTCTTATCAAACCATACCAAAATATTCCATGCAGTGTTATATACAGGTTGGAGATACCCCAATCTAATCGCATACATTCAACAATTCACATTTATTTCTTGAAGAATGTCAATGGAAAAGACATATATACTTACAGTTACCTGAATTGGATGACAAAGTTAGCATCATCTTGGAACCCGAGACAATCCTTCAAAATCACACTAATCAACTATGAACGCGAAAGATTAAGGAGTATCTAACAAAGTGGAAAAATATGCCCAACAAGGATGCAAACTGGGAGGATGAATCTTTTCTACAAAAACATCCTAAGTTGATAAACATTGAGGCCGATGTTGTTTTTAAGGATATGAGCATGATAAATGTTTAACCTATCACATGCATAGATATATGTGTGGGATGACCTAAGGAAAACTTATCATTAATATTTACATTTATTAGTTAGTGATTGATATAGGCCAACTTATCTTTAATAAATATGTTTGGATGAATGGTTTTTACCCTTTGTAGTTTGGCCTATATATATGGATGAGGATAGATCTTCCAAATCTTATATTCGTTAATTATATTCTTAGTATATGCTTTTTGGAGGTTTCCCCCTTGAAGTCGTTCATTTATACAATCAATATTCTTCTATTCTTTCTCTTATGTTGAAGTAATTTTATTACATGTAACTAGCACCATTTCAGCATACATCATCACCTCCCCAATGTCGATCATTGGTAAGGAACATCTCTACTAAAAACTACTCAAATAAATCCCAAATTTGTTTTTCATTTGTAATTAGGGACATGTTAACTATGGTGGTGGTGCCCAGTGCAACACAAAACATTTCCAAGTTTGTACCACCAAATAAGCATAAAAATATTCAATCTTTACACATTCAGAAATGAAAGTTTGAGGTTGTACCATGAGGCAGACAATTATTGTGGATAATAATCACACGTTAAGCATGAACCGCTATAAATAAATATATGTATAAGAATTTGTTAATGTGTCACAATGCATACTAATGATGGACACTTTGAACCCCTCCTCTAGGACTAATTCAACACCTATTCAAGCCTGGAAATTGACAGCTTGTGCACCATTTTGTGTGATTTTAACCATATAATACTGGTTCAAATTTTAGGTAGCAGTAAACAATGACAAGCAGAAAAATCAGAAAGCTTTATCTTTTTTAAAATAGTGCTCTACAAATATATGTAAAATATGTGAAAATATACAATTTTTTTGTATTTATGTAAAGAAATTATAAAAATAAATATTAAAAACTGGAATTTACAGCAATGTGAAAGAGCCAGACTGGCGACAATTTTTTATTTGATAGGCAAAAATAATTTTAAATTCTAGGCCTGCATCTATTTCCTTTTTTACTATGGATGTGAGCACCCATGGGGTTTTAACCGAGCCTTTCCTTTATTGCTCTCAACAAAAAAATTAAATGCTTTAGATTTCCATATCTTCACCACCAAACAAATGACTAAACAAATGACATAGAATTAAGAGCAGAAAATTGAAGCAAATGCAAACTCTTGGTCTCATTAACCTAAATTTCAAGGGTTAAATTTGATATCCAACTTTACCTGTCAAACAATTTTAAGTGACAATAATTTTCCAATATTTCCTTTCAAAAATACAAAAAAGATAATAAAATATATAAACGAATATTTTATATTTATAACTATTTTAATATATTATATATTAATACATTTAACATATAAACTTAGATAAAAAAATAACGGTCATAATTTAAATATGCAAGTCACATCTGATAGTTATTTCAAATTTTGTAAATATGTTATAGTTAAAATAATTAAAAACATCTAAATGGTTGTCAAATTTAACTCTTAGCCGGGATGAATGGGATAAATAGGCCCACTTACGACCACCCTAGATTCCAATGACAAATGTGCCACTAGGTAGACACTACATATTTTATTATAGTCAATGCACACATGGAACACTTACAAGTTCCGTCGATTTCGCACACGTGTGTCAAAATTGTAAAGCCTTAACTGAGTTGAAGGTAACACCTATCAGTATAATAAATATGATGATGGATTTCCAATTTTAAAAACCATAACTATGCTCTTTATGGGGAAAACCTATTGGAAAGTCTAAGTTGATAATAATTATCAATGTTCATATCAAAATCATGCATAATACGAGGAGGTTTCCACTCTCACTAACCAATTTGGAATAAATGCATGTTCCTATAACATGATTGCACCTCATTATGATAGACAAATATATTTTAACATCGACGAGGCTAAAAAATCCCTATGGAACATAGTCGAATGTTTATCTTTTGCCCACGATTTCTCGAGGATAATGAAGGAATCATATGTGTGTCTTCTAACTATAACTTCTTGAGGATTTGCAAAGCGTAACTTAGTCATCTCACAAGTCACAACCAAGGAATCATATTTTTCTCTTATTCATGTATTATCCCCTCATACTCGAGACATTTCATTCAAAAAGAATTTTTAGTTTTCCTTTCCACGCAAAACAATAATTTTTAATGTATGGAGTATGTTACACCATGGGCTATACTTTATACAAAATGCATTGTCCAAGCATAATACAGCCCCCATAATATCTATGCATGTCCCATGCAATACCCATCAAAACGAAGGAAGGTTGCAGCATGTTGGCTCGATTCTAGGAGAGACACGTCACCTTTCACTTCCAAAAGCCCATTAATATTGGCACAAATGTCTATCTAATTTAACACGCTATTTCATAATTTTTTGAATCTTGTTTAAGCCATTGTTTCACCCATCCATTTTACAAATGAAACTTGTCATGATAGTTTGGAAAGGTACCGAACATTTTGGAAATCCTTCAAACTAGTTTGAAAAGCCATCACACCAGTCTAGATGGCCATTAAAGCAATAGAAAGGTGACGGAGATGAAGTCATGCCACAACATGAGGTAGGGCTCTATTTATTAGATGCTATTGCTACATTTCATGTCTATTTTTCATGCTATATAGTGGATTATGTATAGAAAAATTAGAGCCCTAGTATAGATTTTATACAATAAAATAAATCCCTATTATTGGTTTAGATTTTGAAATATTCGTGGAATTTTTGTATAAACAATCACATGGCATCCAAAATATTTAGTTGCATGCACAATAAAAAACTGGAAATAGAATGAGATAAGCTATTTAGCTTCACATTTTTGTACAACTACAGTAAACATGAGCTTTGTTATCTTTCCATCTATAAGCATAGGAAAAATGTTCCCCCTCAAATAAGGCTAAACAAATACCTTTCAATTTTCTTGAAATAAAAAAGTAAATAGAAAGCTTGCAATCTAATTATTTGATGAAATGTCTCAAACAAATTATCAAGAAACAAGCCCTCAACATAATGTTTCATTCCAACCAATGTGAGTTCCCATTTATTATATTCCCCATTATATTTGGGATGGGAAATTACATATATCATGAATTTTTCATGAGAAAAAACACAAGAAACATACCCTTTACAACATGTTTAAATACAACCAATGTGAGTGCATTTGATTTTAGAATGACTAGGAAATGAGTAAATGTTGTAGTTTCTAACCATGCTTAGGTTAATGTCAGTGGTATTAAACAAAAATAACACAGACACACTCATATTTTTATAATTATATAATGGGAATAAAAGAAATGGGAAACAATAGATGTATGTCCTCTCAGCTTGTGCAACTATAGGGATTTCATTATCGTACAACTACAAGTAATGTTTTTGGCAAAAACTCTTTGAAAAAAATCACAATAAATATGCCCTAAGTTAGATGTTTAAATACAATTAATGAGAGTGGATTTGACTACTAATTATAAAGAAAATGCATTTATGTAGTTAGGTTTTAAATGTTCTTAGGTTACTATTGAAAAACACACTATTTTTTTAAAAATAACATAACCACATTTTTTCATTGAATGTATTGTAAGCCATCAACAATTCATTACTTTTGGGATGGGCATACATCTATTTTGAATGTTTTTCAATAGGTAGCATTGCATATTTTATAGAGATTAGACCTATCCCATTTGTATGTATTTAAGCATTCTTCTTAAGAAAGGTGTCTTGCAATTTTGTGTTAGAGTAGGTATTTACCTTAGCTCATGTTCACCTAGGTACTTTATTTACCTTTATTGTATTTATCCTCACCCACTTATGTGTGTGGATATTTCTTTTATCTTATTTAGATATTATGAGATATTATCTAGTTGCTAGGTATAGTTTTTTCCTTGATCTATGGTATTGACTAGATCCTTGATGTCTAGTTCTCTCCTAAATCTATGGTCTTGACTAATTCTTTGATGACTAGTTATTTCCTTGATTCATGGTTTGATCTATGACCTCGACTGATTCTTAGATTGTTATGCCTTTCCTATTTAAGCAATGCCCATTCTCAATGTATTGCATTGAGTTCCATAATAATATATGATATTACTTCTCATTTATTTGCAAAGGCTTTATGTAAAGTTATTCTGGCAAATTACTTTCATCTTATAGATCGTGTTGTTTGATTAGCATTTGTCTTCTTGGCTTGGTATGATCTGGTTATCGTTCCTTTCATGGTATCAGAGCTGGAGATTGTTGTTGGCATCTGTCTGTAAGTTTTATTTTGTAAAAAGCACACCAATTTGCCTCGGGATTTGTGCCATAAAGAAAAAAATCATGGGATTCTTTTTTGGGTCTATTGGATTTCTTGAGATCTACACATGGCATTTTTTAGTTAGATCGTATCTATCTCGGTTTACGTGCAGGAAGGTTTTTAGATCTTTCAAGATATTTTTGGCAAGTAAAGGCCATTAACTACACAGTCTAGAAATTCTCATAGTAATTTTTACCACAAGAGGTAGCTATGTGACTTTCTCGAAAACATGCGACAGTTCCCCCCAGAATAGTAAGTTACACCCATTAAAATCCTTAGCCCTTGGTCATATGGTATGGTCATATGAGGGCTTAAAGCTTGTGATTCCTACTAGTAGGTGCTTAGCTTCAGCCCCCTTAAATTTTTTTGTGTGGTGAAGGCAACAACAATTTATTTTGTTTTAGTGGCAACTACAATAAATAACAGAGCAAAATAGTAAAAAGCTTGTAACTTTTGATCGGTAACTTGGTTTTGAGTGTCATTTTTTTGCAAAAAAGTTATTTTTTTAATGCTCTTTCCATTGGAGTTATTTATTTTTAGACTTGCACTATAATTATAAAGTTTCAAATATGGAGGAGTGTTGTAATCAATTGTGGATGTAATTTCGGATGAGCTCGACGTCCTAAATTTTTGAGAGTTACAGTTTGTACCTATCATGGATTCTGAGAATGATATGCTTTTCTCTAAAGTATGTGGACTTCAAGAGGATATTGTAAAATTTGTGGAAGAAAATAGATCGCTCAAGAAGTGAAATTCTCTTCTACAATCACTCATTCATGATAGGGATACAATAATACACTCCCTGCAGAACAAACCTTCTAGCCTACAACATCACCATCATATTGTGGACAACCATATCCATTCTCCTAGTCCACTTGCAGTTGTTGCTCTTGTACCCACTAACATTGATCTGCCAGTATTTGAGCCTGAACCTGCTTTTGATGCTTCTAAACCTGTGAGGCTTATTACTGCACGCTCTTCCACATCTATGCCTATTACAGTACCACATGTTGTGTATCCTACTTCTACTTAGCTACATGGATTTTTTAAGAAGCATACCACTGCATTCCGTTCTCGCATGCTCCGTTCTATGGGTCTCACTAGCGGAGTCATTGACAGACATTCACAGGGTATTGTTTCCTCTATTCCACATGTTAAGTGGAATCCTCGTTATGACATTGGTTTTCGAGAAAATACTTCATTGGGATCACACATTGACAGAGCTCCTTTTTTTGTTTGCTCGACTCTTTATGAGGATCATGAGCAACACATGAGTTCTGCACCTTCAGTTAGGCTTGAGAAACCTGAGATTTCAGCTGTCAGACACGATCAACCTAACACACATTCTGATGTTCTTTTGCATGAACCCATTGTGTATTTTGCACCAAGTCATATGCAGGCATCTTCTTCATCCATCCGTGTTGATTTGGGGTGGATATCTGATCACTCGTGGTGGTGACATAGGCATTCGTTGAGAGGACTCTACAGGCGTGGCTCCTCCACCATTAGGCCTCTTGCTCCATGTTCCTTACCTTATGCATTGTGATGCTTCTTGTTTTTAGCATTTTTCTTTAGCAGGTGTAGTGTATCTCTCTTATTTTTTGAGAGATTTTGTATCTGTATTTTCGACACTTTTGGCATGTTGACAGTATCTCTTGTGGGGGATCTATTCTGGTGAAGTCCAGTGTTATTTTTTCAGTGTTCGAGTAGTTGATTTTGGGTAACTCATACAGATTTGTAGCGTCACTCCACCCATTCAGCAGTATGGGAGGGTGTGGTGTTGATCCTTCTTCTTTGGGTTTCGTGTCCTTGCCTTGTTACCTTGGCTTTTCTTGGATTGTGACACTCTGGATTTTGTGTCCTTGCCTTGTTGCTTTAGGTTTTATTCTTGGATCGTGGCACACCTATTTACAGCAGTTGATCGAATTATGTTTGGTGTTTTTTTACACTTTTGACATCACTCCGTTGACAGTCTCTTTGTATGGAGCTATTCTAGTGGAGCCCAGTGTCAGTTGTTTTTGAGTTTTGTGATTGAGCAGTGGATTCAGACCACATTACACACCAAAATTCTTCAGCATTGTATGAGTTTTTGAGCCGAGCTTCTTGAGATGCCTTGAAGTAGGTTTTTACTCTCTTTACTTTGTTGTTACTGGTTTTGGGTACCTTGTGGTGTCTCTTTTTCCCAGTTATTGTACATGAGTACCTCATCAGGCCTAGTTTCCAGGACTCATACTGTGGACATGCCATTTCTATTTTGGCCCCTAGCTTCACTTGAGGGGGGTGTTAGAGTATGTTTTTACCTTAACTCATGTTCACCTAGGTACTTTATTTACCTTTATTGTATTTATCCTCACCCACTTATGTGTGTGGATATTTCTTTTATCTTATTTAGATATTATGAGATATTATCTAGTTGATAGGTATAGTTCTTTTCTTGATCTATGGTATTGACTAGATCCTTGATGTCTAGTTTCTCTCCTAAATCTATGGTCTTGACTAGTTCTTTGATGACTAGTTATTTCCTTGATTTATGGCTTGATCTACGACCTTGACTGGTTCTTAGATTGTTATTCCTTGCCTATTTAAGCAAGGCCCATTCTCAATGTATTGCATTGAGTTCCATAATAATATATGATATTGCTTCTCATTTATTTGCAAAGGTTTTATGTAAAGTTATTCTGGCAAATTACTTTCATCTTATAGATCGTGGTGTTGTTGATTAGCATTTATGTTCTTGGCTTGGTACGATCTGGTTATCATTCCTTTCATTTTGTGTAGTTTCCCAAGACCATGATAAAAATTTAAAATACTATGTATTATACATATAATGATATTTAATCTCTTAGATTGATAAAGAAAGCTTCTACCAATGTAATAGGAGAAATTTTATTTTCTATCTGTAATTTTTTCAATAAATAATTTTTTGTGTAGATTTTTCTATGTTTACCATATCAATGCACTGTCCAACGCATTGGGGAGTTGAGTTGGTGAATCAATAAATATAACCTAGGTTATTTAGTGAACTATTTTTTTTTCCTTTCTATTATCTGACTCATGTCAGTATGCTTTTCTGAATAGTCAAATTTTATTGCGTTTTGGATGGGCATACATTTTTTGCAACAATTTTTAAGATGGGGATAAGTTCATTACATGTAGAGAATATCCATCACTATGTTAAAATAGAACCAATGTGAGTGGATTAAAATACAACATTAGAAGCAAAGAAAGAAATGCACCTAGCTTAAAAACATGTTTAGGTTACTATTGTCTAAAATACCCCCTGGATATTTTGGAAACTTACTATCCTATTTGGACTTAGGAGAATTGAAAGTTAGTTCGGAGTTGGGGAGTTCATATTTTAGTACTATTAGTTTCTTAGGTTTCATTTGCATTGGGACATGGCAACCCAAAAGCATGTTCCATATTCTATGTTTTCCATTTCCGATACCTGACGGTCTCTTTCATTTCAGGTTTCAGGTTTCATTTTCATCAAGACATGTCAAGGGAATTATATGTTTTATGTTAATCGATTTCCACTTACGAAACCTGAAAATCTACAGTGTTTCATGTTTTTGGGTCCTTCATACATTGGAACATGTATACCTAATTACATGTTCCATGTCACATGATTTCTGCCCCTGATACCCAAATTGCCTTGTTTCTAGTTTCTCAACATGCAAAATATCGAGCTAGTTCCACCCTTTATTTAAGGTTTTAGGGTCTCCTCTGCATTAAAACATCGTAGCCCAAATACATGTTTCATGTCATGTGTATCCCACTCCCGAAACTTGTGTTATTACTTTGTGTCAGGTTTTCGGAGGTCAACGACATCAAAGAAATTCAACATGTCTCGTGTCGACTACTTCTCGATTCCTAAAAGGAACTCCTCTTTTGTGTCAGACTTCGCAAGGTGTTTGAAAATTACACGTCCTCGACTTATTTTTTGGGGCTTCTCTAGGTGAAAATTAGGGTCAGGATTATGATGGTCTCGCCCTTATTTTTCAATTTTCTAAGGGTGTTTGACGTGGTTGTGAATCCAACAGGGAGCAGCTCTGACAGTTTTAACCATCCAAGTTAATGAAAAATGGCACCCATGTCTTTTGTTGGCGTGTTGTAGAGGGAAAAAAGTATTTTCATTAATGGATAGATCAAATCAGATCTCTCCCCCCTCCCTTTTCTCTCTCTCCCTTTTCTTTATATAATGTAAATATCCCTTTTTTGGGTGGGACCTTTTTAGTTATCTCCACGTGGAAACCCTATGGCTTTTGAGACTTTAGTCCCTCCTTTGAATTTTGAAATTTTGATGATTGGACACTTAGCATTGTTCGCAAGCCTGTTGTTTTCTTTGTGTTTTGGCTGAGTCCCTTAACCAAATGGGATTAGATTAGCGAATATTTGTAACCAACTTCGGTTAGTTAGTAACCGACATCCGCCAGCTAGGCTATGGAATTTAGCATAAAAATCCCAAGGAACTATCTTGAGGTGTCCTATTCAATGATCTTCTTGTATCTTACCCAATGCGTGAATCCACACTCTAACCTATTGATTATCCCCCAACAGGTGCATCTAATGGATAATTCTGAACTGCATAGCTATGGTTCCCTCAGTTTGTATATGCCTATATCTACATGAAAGCTAGGGTTAGATGCGTGCACCTGAGACAACGCTTGATTTCTGCCCACCCCATCCTTGATTCGCATCTAATGATTGAGAGCTATTTTTTATTATCCTAACATTACCCCACACTAAGTTTCATGAAGATCACCTCTTTCAATGGAGTAGATCATGCCTTGTCCATCCATGAAGGAAATAATAAGGAACAACTATGGCAGGTACATCTCAATGGTGAGAAGAGGGTAACATCTTCTATTGTATTTCCTTTTATATTATATTCTCTCAATGTAATGCCTTGCATGGTATGCAAAACACATATGGTTCTTCTTGTAGATCCATAAATTGTCGTGAGATCTTGTATTATAGATCTGTGAGATCATTATATTTTTGATCCATGTAGATCTTGTATTGTAGATTCTTCTTATATTGTTAGATCTAAGGGTTATTGTGAGATCTTGTATCTAGATCCATGAGATCATGTTGTAATTTTGATATATGTAGATCTAGCATTGTAGAGGATGCTTCATGTTTGCACATGTTGATGTAGTGATGAAGAGACAGACTTACTTCATGGTGCATATTTATAGTTGCACATATGGTAGACCCATGTGAGAGGTCTTGTTTCAGATTCACATGAGAGCTTGGTTGTAGTTTAGAGATGTGGTAGTTACTGGTATGTGAGCTCTGGTGATGGTTTGGAAGAATGGTTGTAGTGCAATCATGTAGATCTAGTTGGATATTTGGGAGAGGAGATACTCTGGAGAGATTCATTGTACTCTTGTGGGAAGAGTTGGTTTGTAATCTTGTTCATTATTATATATATGACATATCTATCTTTGGTGGACGTATCCCACATTGGGTGAACCATGGTACATGCTACGTTATGTTTGTGTGTACATTTGTTTTGATTTGGAATTATCTAGTTTCCGATTTATGTTGTTGTAGATTTTGGGTAATTGTTCCTATTTCCGCAATCGTGATTCCCAATGACTCGTATTAGAGCTTGGTTGAGTTTGGTTAGCTTTGTCATCTTATACCAACAAGTGGTATTAAGATAGATGTATGAGATAGGGATTTTGTTTTTCCTGATGTGTAAATCAGAGATATTAATCTAAAGTGGATAAATCTCAAATGGGAGCTGGAAATGAAAGGTTGCTTGAAAAATACAGTGACTGGTGTCGGTAGGCTTACCGATGCCAAAAGGGCTCCTTAACTGATATCGACATGGAGACCATGGTCAGTCAAAGAGGAACCAACGTTACCAACCTGTTTAAAACATAAAATAAAAAATATGGAAAATTAAGAAGATACAGTGATTGTATCTTGATTGCTGAGGTGTCCCTAGTTCTTAGAGGCACATGCATGTTGATCAGATTATAGATCCCGATTATAGAGGTATGGTTTTGTTACCTTATTGCAGTGCTTGTATGTTGTACATGTATGTTTGGGATTGCATATCTAGATCTAAGTAAGAGAAGAGGAGAAATTATGCATCCTTTGGTGCAATTAGATGAACGGGCTTCGTTAGAGAAGTGGAATATTATAGCACAAATGAAGATGGGGCTTCTATCAGAGATGTAAGTACTTCGGTTGAAGATGCAGTTGAGTGTCTTGGTGTTGGTAAGGTGATGTGTTTCATCTTGGTGTATTTTATTACATGTATTATTGTTGTTAAGTTTTTGTGAAAGGTTTGGGTGCTTCTTGAAATGATTGGCTTAGCACAACTATCGGATTTGGTCAGAGTAGGCACCTAGTTTGGTGACCTATTCCCATTTTTGGTGTTTTTTTCATTCCAACAACACTAGCATCAGTCAAGGAACTGACATCGATCACAGAGGGGAACCGGTACCATTCAGAAGACTTTGGTCAGTCTCTATGACAACGAGCTTGTACTAGGTTTTTGCAGCAGAAGAGGGTTTGGAAGGTTTTGTGTCCTATTTTGGAGGATCAATTTTTTGGCACAATGTGTACAGGTAGAAACAGACTAGATCACTTCAAAGATTAAATTAGAAAAAGGACAGAGTTGGCTCGGTGAGTCCAGTGAGACTTGGGTCAGGTATCTCTATAGGGTTCATGTTTTATTTATTTCGTTTGAAGCAACTGGTATTATGTTTGGATTGTGTACACAAGTGAAATTTGCACCATGGATATTTGGTGAGCTTGAATTTTATTTTTGGGATGTGTTGGAATCTTGAGGACAAGGGAATCTAGTCTAAGGATGACATCCTCAATGAAAATTCATGTTTAGACATAATTGCAGGTAACAAAAGATGTTGAGAACACATGGATGAAAATAAGGTGATTCACCTACTTCACAAGAAGTCCAAACTTCTGTGATGTAGAAGTATTATTTGATAAGAAGTAATTTAGTTTTATATTTTCTTTCATCTGTTTTATTTTCATATATATATATATAATTAGAGATTCTTAAGCTTCCAATACTGTACAGGATTTCATGTTAAGTAAGAGTAGGCCATGGTTGTTGATATTGCAGATTGGACACATATGCATGTATGGAGTGAGAGAAGAATGCTACTATTTAGAGTAGCATGCGACACAAGTTGTTTTGGAGGAGAGTCAAAATTTTGCAGGTATTTTGAGTTTATTGTATGATGATGGCACTTTTATTTTTATTTTGTAGTGCCTGGATATCCTTATGGGATGAAAATTGATGGTAGTTCATTTGGGTTAAGAAGAGAGAGAGAAATGATTTAGAAATTTAAGGGTAAAGAAGGAAAATTTGTTATTTACAGGTTGCAGCGTGACAACAATGTGTATTTACAGTTTATTGTTTTTTCCCTTGTTTGATTTCATCTTGGATGGTTTGTGCAGTATGTTGATAACATGTTTGTTGTTATTTACACTAGTTGTTAGTAGCATGATTAGCAGGGTTGTTTTTTTTACATTTATGAGCACGGGATTCATATATGGCTTTAGAGTTAGTCAGTGAGAGATTTGGAGCTTCTGAAGAGTAAGGTTATATGGATGGATGTACATGGTGATTTTATACATGTGGATAGATTATATTTTTTGAGTCTATGATGATGTAGATATTTGTTTTTCACATGGATGCGTATGATCATGGTTTAGATGCCTTGAGCATGAGTAGGTCATGTTTGTATTTCCTCTTGTTACTATGTTACTCCGTGATATATATATTTTCTACAGATGGTTATCTTGGACATGCAAGTTGTTTATGAAAAATTGGATTTGTAAAATGTAATGTTTGGATTCCTTGAGTTATGCAGGTGTTGTGGATTGATCACCCACGTGTTGCATGTAGAACTCATTTGGGTTGTCTTACCCAGGATCTTATTTATTGTTTATTTATATTTAAGTTTGACATGTCTTTGGTCAATTGCATTGGTGGTAGCATGGGGACATGGATAGATGGTTGGAGAACATGGATGGTTTTACAAGATGGATATGGTAGTGATAGAATCTTAGTAACTCAATTTGAGTGGGAGCTCTTGTAGGAGTTAGTCATGGTGGCTTGATTGTATGAGAGGCTTGGTGTTTTGATTCAGTGGGAGCTTGATATATAGATAGCTCAGGTATCATGAATCAGTTGTAGCTTTGTGCAGGTATTTGGTAAGTCATGGTTTGTTATCTTCTTGGTTTTATAGGATGGTTTAGTCTTCCTAATTACTTGAGAGAATTGTTGATATAAATAATAGATGGTCTTCACAGTATGTAGAGGACAGTGATATACAATTATAGGTATAAGTTCAAAAATTTATCTCCAAGGGGGAGATTGTTGGGTTGTGGAGCTGAATTGCTTCATAGATAGTATGCTTTTCAAGGTTACTGGATTACAAAGTAACCGACATCGGTAGGGTAGCCAACGTTTGTCATTTGGTAACCGACATCGGTCAGCTAGGCTAGGAGCTAGCATCGGTTAGGGAACTGACATCTATTTCTTGTGTGTGATCACTTTATTTAAGTCGCGGGAATTAGATCTAGCCTTTGATTAAAAGCTGATCTAATTGTTGAAATGCATAGTTGTGGTACCCTAAGTTTGTAAATGCTTATATAAGCATAAAATCTATGGTTATAAGGTTAATTAAGATAAAGATTGATTTAGATCCTTGATTCTCCTAGATTGAGAGAATGAAGAAGAAAAAGAAAGAACATGTTACATGAAGACGGAGCTTTCATGGAGAGAAGCTGGATAGAAGGAAATAATAGGTACAACTATGGAAGGTACATCTAAATGGTGAGAAGAGGGTAACATCTTCTACTATATTTCATTTTGTGTTATATTGTCTCAATGTAATGGCTTGCATGGTATGCAAAGCATATAGGGTTCTTCTTGTAGATCCACAAGTTGTTGTGAGATCTTGTATTGTAGATCCATGAGATCATTGTATTGTTGATCCATGTAGATCTTGTATTGTAGATTCTTCTTGTATTGTTAGATCCATAGGTTGTTGTCATATCTTGTATCTATATCCATGAGATCATGTTATAGTGTTGATCCATGTATATCTATTATTGTAGAGGAGGTTGTCTTCATGTTTGCACAGGTTGATACAGTGATGGAGAGACAGACTTACTTCTTGGTGCACAGTTATAGTTGCACATATGGTAGACCCATGTGAGAGGTCTTGTTGTAGATTCACATGAGAGTTTGGTTGAAGTTCAGAGATGTAGTAGTTCCTGGTATATGAGATTTGGTGATGGTTTGGAGGCACAGTTATAGTTTACTCATGTAGATCCAGTTAGAGATCTGGGAGAGGAGATGCTCTAGAGAGATGCATTGTACTCTTGTGGAAAGAGTTGGTTTGTAATCTTGTTCATTATTATATATATGAGATCTCTATCTTTGGTGGACGTAGCCCACATTGGGTGAACCATGGTACATGATGTGTTATGTGTGTGTATGTTTGTTTTGATTTGTATTTAACTAGTTTACATTTCCGCTACTGTATATTTTGAGGAATTGTTCATATTTCCATAGTCCCAATTCCCAACAATGTGTTCTTGTACCTTCTTCTTCACATGTAATGGTCTGTGCATAATTTGAAAGTAATGAAATCTATTTTGTGGTGTTTCTCAACCCTATATTAAGTTTTTTTACATTTTCTTACCTCTCCATTTGTTGTTGTATTATGTGCATGTATTTCTCCTTTATAGGTTCATTTTTTGTGTCTCATGTGAGAATAGAATGTAAAATGTTGTTTTGGGTCTATGTTACTCATGTCTGACCTTCCCCTTCCTCACTTTCCTTATCCCTTTTCCCTCATTAGATTTTCTTCAC
This sequence comes from Taxus chinensis, assembly GCA_019776745.2. Taxonomy (NCBI): domain Eukaryota; kingdom Viridiplantae; phylum Streptophyta; class Pinopsida; order Cupressales; family Taxaceae; genus Taxus; species Taxus chinensis. The sequence continues at coordinate 93,760 of JAHRHJ020003755.1, forward strand.
CTCTTTTATGGTGTTATCACCACTTGTTAGCTTGGTATTTCATTTTCATGCATCCTTCTAACCCTCTCCTTCTAACCCTAGTCCCTTGGAATGTGTAGATTAGGATTAGATAGGTTGTTTTCCTACATTAGGAGTAGTTTAGCACTAGATTCGATAGAGGATTTAACCTTCTTTGGAGGTTCATCTCACTTTCCAAGTCCCACATTTTTGAGATTATCCCATGTTAGAAAAAATTAGGGATCTATAAGGAATGAATCCTAGGGTGTTACTATTTTTTGATAACATTTTTGGCATGCTTGATGGGACAACTTTGAAGTCATATGTTTTGCAAGTGTTCCATTACAACATCCTGATCTACATTTATATTTTTCCAGGATTGATTTGTGTTTGGTAAATGTTCAACCTTTGGAGGTATTTTCTTAACATATCTGGTGACTCCACAAGTCTAACCAGCCCATTTTATTATCTAGCAGACTATTTTCTTTCTTTCCATCATTTAATTTCTCTTTCCCATGAAGTTGTACAATCATGACTTCATTTTCTCAAAGGATTCCACACTTTTAGCAATAACACCATTTAAATCCACCTCTAACCTTCTAAGATTCATCTTCAAATTATTTTTACAACCTCCACATCAGTTTTATGATGAAAATTAGATGGAGTATGCATGTTCTTATGAGTATGCACACTTTGGAGGTCATTCTACACCTAAAGAAGATTTTGTGGGAAATGTTTAGAGGATAGAGTAGATATTTCAGACTATAAAGGAATAATTACAAATCATGCATGATAAACAACATGGTTTTAGGAAGCCCTGTCCATGGGGAGGTCCTATACGTAGTTTTTTTATCCCACAATAAATACTTGAGGTAATAATTGAGTATTTCACTCAAATGGTTGATTTTATTGTGTCATTGTAGGCATTGGAAGCTAATGAAGTTAACATTGAGGAACCATGTCAATGGGACATTCTTGAGCTTTTACCATATCGGTAAGACATGCCCATTCCATATTAACCGGAACCATCCAAGCCCATGGTCAAAATTCCTATATTTTTAAAAACTTCTCCTTCCATCTCCTCTTCTCCACAAGAATACCTTACACCTTCCCCCTCACTATAATAATTTAAAAATCAGTTTGAGACCCAGCCCAATCCCCCTCTCAACTTCCCAAACCCATTTTGCAAAGCATACAATCTGAAAATAAGTCATGGAGGGAAGCTAACTTTAGAACCCAACATATAAGCATTGTTGAAAACATTGAAGGACTAGGGTTAAAAATTTGAGTCCATTTAGATGCCACAATTGGTTAAACCTTCAGCAGACATTGAGGTTAAAGAGTATAAGGAGGAAGATATGTTTTCAGAGTAAACAGGTGAGGATGATCAACAATCTCTCCATTCTGAATGTAGTGTGCATGTTGGCACCATAATTTTAGAGGTTGTTGGTTTGTATTCATAAGAATCAGAGTTAGAGGAGGATAAATTATATTTTAAGGTCTTTTATGAAGAAGAAATCATAGAAATCTTATTGATTTATTTTTATGGTAAAAATACATATATTTCTTCCCCTTCGTGCATAGCAGAATCTGAGGTAGAAATACATATTTCCTAAACCAATCCTCGTGAGGAAAAAAAGGGTGAGTTTGATCTTTCAAACACTGTACTTGAGGATGAGGAAGTGAGTGATGAAAACATTTCTAAATCATTCATCATGGAAGAGACACTTTTTTTCAGAAGTAGAACAAGGTTTAAAGCAGCTTGCAAGAATCTCTAAAGATGAAGAAATTGTGTCTACTAGCTCCATTCTTGTAGCTAAATTCAAATAATATGGGAGAAATTCAAGGATCAACCCATTGGTTTCCAAAGACACTTTCCAAATCAGATAATTGTCTAGCTTGGAGCCAAAATAAGAGTTGTAACCAGTCATGCTCATTTCAGAGGATTAGGAAGAGCTATAATGTACCAAAGGTTAGTTGTAGTGCCTCCAAGTACTAAATGCAGAGTAACTAGAGGAAGTATTCTTTCTATTTTCATCTGGTACTTTGAAGAAGAGAGAGGGAAAACAACTTCAAAATAGTTTTCCACTCTCATTAAAGATCATTTTTAGTTCCAAATCAATTACATGGTCTAATTTTGTATGGGAAAGGATGTTATTTCTTACAACATGTTGTATTTTTTGTTTAGAGCCCTTTACCTTTGGTTAGGATAGAGTAGGTAGGTTTGATTTTTGTAAAATAAGTCTTTGTGCACACTTTACATGTTTCCCCTTGGAGTTCATGTATGGTTTTCAAGTTTTTACATAGTTTTTACGAGATTTTGTTGCTATTTAAGTGGTCTAGTTCATTTTTCAGAGTAGGTTTCATGGTGAGATTAGATACTTGGAGAATTTTCTAAGTGTTATTTAGATCTCTGCAGATCAATTCCAAGTCCAAGAAGATCTTTAGGAAGATTCATGGGTGATTATTTCAAGTTTTAGATCAGTTTCAAATATATAGTCTGACTTCATGCCCAAAGGATGCTTTAAGGCCACTGATCTCCATCTAGTAGGAAGATTCTTCATTGAGTCACCAAATTGTTGTCAAAATACCCCCGAGCTATTTTGGTAACTTATAATCCCATTTTGGACTTAGGTGAATTGGCAGTTGGTTCGGGGATAAGGAGTTCATATTTTAATAATGTCGGGTTTGTAGGTTTCATGTATGCTTCCAAAACCTGACAGTATCTTTCATTTCAAGTTTTGGGTTTCATTTTCATCAAGACATGCTAGGAAATTACATTTTTTATTCTAATTGCTTTCCTCTTCTGAAACTCGATAGTCTAAAGTGTTTTGGATTTTCGATTCCTTTATACATCGAAACATGTCAACCCAATTACATGTTCCATGTCACATGTTTTCCGCCCCTGATCCCTAACTTGACTTGTTTTAGGTTTCTCAAGATTCAAAACATTAAACCAATTCCACCATTTGTTTTAGTTTTTTAGGTCTTCTCTACATCGGAACATCACAACCCAAAATGCATTTTCCATGTCATGTGTGTCCTGGTCCCGAAACTTGAGTTCTTCATTTGATGTCGAGTTTTTGGAGGTCAACGACATCAAAAAAGGTCAACATGTCTCATGTTGACTAATTCTTGATTCCTGAAAGGTTCTCCTCCCTTATTTTGTACTTTGTAAGGTGTTTGATAGGTACATTTTCCTAAATGCTATTTTCGGGCTTCTTTAGGTGTAAATCAGGGACAAATTCTAATAGTCTCGCTCCTATTTGTTAGGTTTCCAATGGTTTTTGGCATGTTTGCGAATCCAACAGGGAGTGGCTCTAATAGTTTCAACCATGTAGATTAATGATGAATGGTGCCCATGTCTTTTGTTAGCATTTTACATATGGAAAATAGGGATTTTCATTAATGGCCAAATCAAATCAGATCTCTCTCTCTCTCTCTCTCTCTCTCTCTCTCTCTCTATATATATATATATATATATATATAACTCCCCTTCACAAATTGGCTCCTTCACACTAAAAAATATGGTGGGAGTGGAAAAGTATTGCAATCACTCAAAGTATCAATTAGAAAGGAAAGGAATCCCCCTCTCTTTCCATAATGTAAATCTCTCATTTGTAAAAGAAAGGATGTTCTAAAATGTAAAGGCACCATGTCAAAAATGGTTCATGAGCATCTATGAGTTGCAGACCTCCATTTGAGCTTGACAAAGTGTTCTTATTCCTTCTTCTTCACATGTAATGGTATGTGCATACTTTAAAAGAAATAAAATATGGATTAGATAATTTATTTTCCTACATTAGGAGTACTGTTAGCATTAGATTTAGGTAGAGAAACCAAACTTCTCTGGAGGTTGATCTCATTCTACAAGTCCTACACTTGTGAGATTATCCTATGTTAGCAAAAAGTAGGGATATGTGATATAAAAATTCTAGGGTGCAACTTTTTGTGATAACGGTTACTATTAAAAATCACACCATGTTTTTCAACAATAACATAACCACATTTTAATTTTGTATTCAAATTCATTCACTAGTTTTTGTGGGTAAAAGGAAAAATTACTTTGAATTTTAATGGTATTGAATACATAATACCAAGAAAATGTATAGATTCAATTAACTTTAAAATGTTCTTAGGTTACTATTGAAGAACACAACATGTTTTTTAACAATAAAATAAACATATATTTTCTGTAATTTTATTGAAAGGAATTCACTATTTGTGACTATTTCATATGAATAATAGGAAAATAGCAATAACATAACCATAAATAATCCAGTAAGGTATTTAAGCATATTTCAAATGGATATATCCACCATAGATTAATGGCCTTGTAATAGAAGATATTATTTTTACAAAATGCATTGATCCCCATAAAAAATACATTCTAAACATGTGTATGCCCATCCAAAACCCATTGGACTCTGGATGATAATAAAATTATAGTGAATGCATTTGGTAGGAAATGACATTTCATCAATCAATTCACTTTTGATGGCATTCTTGTGTGGCATTACCTATACGACTATTATATATATAGAATGCATAGATTCCCATCTAAAATAGACTTTATTAAAATAAATAAAACCAATGTGAGTGGATTTGAATAGATAATAGGAAGTAAATGCAAAAACACTTAACTTTAAAATGTAATTAGGTTACTGTTGAAAAATGAACCATACTTTTCAAAAATAACATAACAACTTTGTATTTTTGTATTTGTTTTAACAAAAAATGAAAAATGCTAAACCCCAGATATTTCAAAGTCATATGTAATAAATAAAAAATGAATCACAAATCCGACATAGGCAATAAGAAAAAGAAATATGAAACCCTAGGTGCAAGAGAGGGAACAGAAGACTTAGTTAATTTCGCAATAATCCCAAAGTGTTCTAGACTAGAAGACTGATGAACAAATGGCAGAAATTATCGTAATTGAGTTTGATAAATTATGTAACTTCCAGAATGGTTTGGGCTAGGGCGACTAGACTGGGTTAGGGGCACCTAGGAACTGTAGAGTGCTTTTGGGTTCCTGTGTCTGCACAGAAGGTCAGAATCTAATTTTTCTTGTGTCGCACTAATTTTTCTAACATTTTCTATTGGTCGCCTATGTGTCATAATATGCTCGCATAGTTCTCTTGTATCCTAAAAAAATAATGATCTCCTGCAAAACCCCAAAACACATCAAATTGTAAAAATAAAAATATATACAAATGGGGAGTCAGACTAAACCAATGGTCACCCGACAGAGTGAACTTAAGACCGAGTGTTTCACTACATCTCAGAATCCATGTAGTTCTCATATGTGTGTACAAGAATGATGTCGTAGGAGGCTCTTATGTAAGATGCACTTGATAGTGAGAAATAGCTAGATGTACTCAATGTAGATAGATGTGTGGATGACAAAATGAAATTCCCCTCCTATGAAGTGTATGCATAAATTCATTCCCTTATCCCTTGAATGAAAGATAGATGGATGCATTGATGCTCTTATAATTCCTTTGGATGTAACCTTAGGTGGTGATAGTAGATGTTTAAAGCTTGGTCCTTTATTTTGGTCACATATCTTTGTATTGATATGATTCCCTTGGTAGAATGTCATAATTGAAAAATAAAAGGCTGACTTGGAAGAAAAAAATATGCAAAGAAGATAAAAAAATCCCAAAAGAGGCAAGCAAGAGATAAATAGGTTGGGGGTACCCAAAGGTGATGAGGGTGCTTGGGTGCTAGCGAACTGGCTGGGCACTGTTATCCAGAGTTAAGAAATAAAAACAGGTAAAACATCGACTGGGATAAAGAGTGTGTAAGACCAAAGAGAAAGTAATAAAGACATAAAAGAGGCCAAAGATAGATGTCAATTACTAGTTTTCCTGCTTAGGAATCATATGAATAGTACCATGTGATTAAGACCTAGAAATGTACCCAAGTGCATGATTTTTTGTCTACATTTTCCCCCACTTTATGTTGATGAGTGAATACTCGATAACATAAGGCAGATAAGATATGTGTACCTAATAACCATGTGGATTCATGGTGAAAGCATATCGAAGACACAAGAAAAAGCGTGGAGTGCTAGAAATAAAGTGTGGAAGCTAAGAAAAAGGAAGTGACCCTAAGCGTGAAGTGTATGAGTTCTATCATTTTGTACCTGTTGTTGTTATCTCTTGTTGAAGGGTTTCTTCTTGTTGCATATTAAGGTAAGACCTAAAAAAGAAGAGTGGGAGATTATTCAAAATCATGTGTTATGAAAACTCCATGAAAACATGTAAAATTATGTAAAAATGTGAAAAGGTAGTAAAATGAACATGTGAACCTGATCCGTGAAGAGTGAAAAGGATAGAAAGTGTCCTAAAAAAACTATAGAAGAACAATATTTTTGGGCGATCTCATGCAAAGAGATATTTCATTGGGTGATCTCACACAAAGTGCACCAAATACGAGTTTTTGGGAGATCTCATGCCAGTGCAGAAGAGTGTTAGGGAGAAAGTTCTAGTGTCATTCTTCATCCCTGACTTCTTCCTAAATTTATACACCATTGCAGATGGTATGATCCTACTTTGTTCCAATTTGATCCAATTTGATCAAGTTCTATCCAAGTATAATAGATAAGATAGAATGCATTCTGATTGCTAGAGGACTCTGCCTGTACTTTGGAAATTGATGAAAACTGTGCCAATCTGAGAAACTAGTTATAACTTCACATATTCATAGGGACCCGGGAACGTTCAGGAGCACCCAGGTGCTAGTGTCTATATCTGGGCATTGGAATCTATGCAGAACTGAGGGCCCATGTCACTTTCTAGACTATTTCTTATACTATTTATTGTGTTCATTCTATGATGAATTGTACTGTACTATAGCTCTGAGCTGGTGTATGTGATGAATGATTCACCCAATGTATGTCCCCCTCGTTTGGGGCACATGTAACATCACTAGGATAATGTGGTCCAAAAGAGGACCTAAAACTGAGATTATCTGATCTGATGCTAAGCTGATACCAGTACATATATGAGGGAATGTGCATGGTAGAAACCAAGACACATGCAAAAAAAGTGGCTAGAAACATTTGTTAGTGAAATCAAGACAAATACATATATAGAAGACAAAATGTAAGCTAGCAAACAAGAATACAACGTGGAATACAAAAAGTAGTTTCAAACATGGAACATCATTGACAATTTCACAAGAAAATCAGCGCCGAAGTGGCCAAAAGCATACAAGTAGTGAAAAATAAAGACATAGGGCATATCCCGCAAAAAATGGCATACAATAGAAGATAATGCCAAAAATTAAAAAGCAAAGTATCAGATTACCATGGTGGCAAATAGTTCCTATAGGGAAAATGTTGCACATGAAGCACCCATTAGCATGTTAGAAAGATATAAAGTATGTCAAAACATGTATTTTTCGATATAGAGTAGTGTGTTAGTGATAAGAAGAAGTAGTACAAAATGAAACAATAGAACCTGTAGTGTGTACAAAATTTAATGCCCACAGGAGCCTCAATGGGACTAGTAAGAGGTACAATGACAACCATCTATGTTACGAGTAAATATTTGTAAATAATCTGCATTCATAACTAGATAAAAAGTGAACGTGCATGTTTATATGGAAAGATAATGACATACACAGTATTTTTCTAGCATGTGAAACAAAGTGTGCATGTAACTAGTATAAACAAGCAATAGTATGTGAAACCAAGATATGCAATATGTTGTGAATGAGTAAGATGGAATGGAGTGATATGCAATGTGTATGTGATAAGAGTTGCATGCCCCCCGAGTAGATATGAATGCATATTAGATGAGGTTCATTTATACAAGATCCCTCAACAATCAAGAATGAACAACAAAACAAGAGAGTGTGATCGGGAAATGTATTGAACATGTGCACTAGAAATATATGATCAATGAAGCATAGATCATAGAGTGTAGAAGAGGATAATATGATGTATGAAATTGAATGCTAGAATTATGTAGTGTGAAATGTGAAATGTGTAGTGTGTGAGGTTCATGAATCTAGTATGCTCTCAACAATCAAGTGTGAATCGTAGCACAAGATTACGTCATAGGGTGATGGTTTGAAAGAGATGCTTGAAATATTGATCATGAATCACACAATGTGAAATGTATAAGTGGTTAGGTTCATTTCATATTTAGACCCTCAGCAGTTGAGTATGAACCATGGAACTAGAGTGCGTCATAGGGTAATGGTTTGAAAGAGATGCTTACAAGATTGATCATGAAGCACACAACATGAAATGTAGAATAGGTGAGTTTCATTTCATATTTAGACCCTCAGTATTCAAGTATGAACCATGGAACTAGAGTGCATCATAGGGTAATGATGACATAAAATGTGTGTATCAAGTTGTGTAATATGTATGAAAAATAATAGATGTGAAACCTGAAGTGAAATAGTAGAAATTCAAGACACTTGATAATTCATATGGGGAGATAAGAATGAAGCCCCCACAATGTATGATGCAAAGAATAATCAAGTAACATCATCTAGGATGTCATCACTTTCATAGTCAAAACCAAATGGAGAAGCATCTGAGACATGATAAGCAATAGTATACGGTTGATCATATAAGGAACCATTATGGCATAAATGGTACATTCCCATTGTGTATTATTCATCAGTGAAAGTTCGTTGTGGACAACCATGTGCATTCCAGCGATTAATATTTTTTGCATAGAAAAGAAATGAATCATTGAAAATAGAAACATGACTGAAAGGCATGGGAAATGTGATGTTAGTATGATTAGGGTCCAAAGTTCCCCCAATACATGCAAGCCAAGATTTCCCTAGTGTGAGTGGAGAAGTACGAGAAGTGCGTGCAAAAAATACTGATAGATGGAAGACACGAAGACCATAAGAATCCATAATTTGAATATAGTCATGATAGAGTTGAGAAAAATGAAGTGTAGGAAGGAGGTTGTCTAGTGTGAATCCTAGCATATCTAAGCCATCATATGTGCAAACAGTGTCAGAGAAATTGGGATTGAATGAAACGTGATGCCAATAAGAAGTATTCATGAAAAGATTGCATGTGAAAGGAGGAAGCACAGATGTAGGTTTCTTATGAGAAGATGAGGAAGGTGAAATTACATCTAATATATGGACAAAACCCCTAAAATACCATAGCATTATTAGAAGGAGAGGGTTTCTTAAATTGATATCCACCAGGGCCAGTACAAATGAAATTATCATTGAAGTATGACTCATTTATCTTGATAGGATTAAAATTAAGATTACACAGTTTGTCATAAGTAAGCTTTGGTATCAACCTTTTCATCAGAATCATCAATGTTTGCATTGTCATGTTGGATAGCAGTTCCAAGGATATTGGTAGGAAGTGAGATAGATGTGGGAGCAAGAGGAGTCTTAGCGAGCGAAGTGGTGGTGGGTAGTGGAGTAGACATGGTGGGTGAAATGATATCAGTAGTGTGAGTGGAAATGGATGGTATTTTTAAGGAGGTGGTAGAAGGTTTTGTAGTACTAGAATGACCAATATCATATGTACCAATATTGCTATATGGAATAGGCTGTGAAGGAGGAATAGGCATAGTAGTGATGGGGTCTATGCGGGAGAATTTGAGTGGATCAAGATCAACATCAATGGCATGTTCATAATCATCATGTAAGAACTTAATGCACCACTGAACAGTAGATGGGACAACATCCATTGTGTGAATCTAGGGTCTTCCCAACAAGAGATTAAACTAAAATGAAGCATCGATAACAAAGAATAGCATAGGAAAAATATTAGTTCCAACTTAAATAGGTAAAGTAATAGTACCAAGACATGTGTGAGTGGTAGAATCATAGCTGCAAATGAGAGTAGAATTCTTAGTAATTAGGCTATCAATAATTCCAAATTTTCTGAGAAGATAATGAGCACACATATTTATGGTGGATCCATTTTCAATGATTACATGCTTGATAGAAAGTGTGCCAATGATAGTGGTGATAAAAAAATTTGCACTTGGATTATCAATAGTAGATGGTGGAATGTCATCATCACTAAATGATATAGCATGTGGTAGATTTTTGAGAGAATGAATGAGATGTGTGAAGGACACCAATGAATTATTACCTCCAACCCTAGTCACCACCGAACCTATCTATTCTTCGTCAACCCAACCTAAAATGTTTACCCCTTGTCTCCTTTCCCCAATTTCTCTTCCAATTTATCTTTTCTTCCACTTTTTGACTTGTGTGTTTTTCATAACACAGTTTTATTCATTCCCCAAGGATTATCTTAATCCCATCCTACATCATTCATCACATCCACCATATCACTTTGTATTCATCTTCTTGTCCCTCTTGGGGAACCATGTTTCATCCTAAGCCCACCATTGTGGCCATCTTTTTATCCTCGTCCTACCCAAAAAGATATTTTCGATTCCTCATGTATGAAGGATATAGCATTCACTTTTTTCCCCCGCATTTTTTTAAAACATTGTCTTGACCATCCTTGCATTTGTTTTCACATACTTTTGATGTCTTCCTTCAACCATATGGTCCCACGGATTACACATTCATAATGTAGTGATTTTTATCCACTCACAAGTCTGTAGGACATTTCCATCATCTCCATTGAGGCTATACTTTGTTCCCTACCGAAGAGATTCTAAAATCACCTCTATATTTTTTTTTATCTTCCTCCACTTAGGGCATCTTCTTTCATCATATTCCTTTCTCATCTTTTCCACTCTTTATCCCTTCTTCTATCTTCTTAAAACTCGTGATCAATTCCTCTCTTTATCCTTGGTCCCTAGTTTGAGGGGGAGCACCCCAATCATCATATTTTATTTCTTCTCATTTTTTCTCATGGCTTTCCTAACGCAAACCACTCAATAAAAAGGGGCAAATGTAGACACCAATTTTTAGTATCCCTTTTCCCTTATCTCGTGTCTGCTCCCCTTGGTTGTCATTTCCCACATATATACCTATCTTCCCATTCAAATTAACCTTTTCATCCTAAATTAATTTTGTCCCTTTAATTATCACTCTCCACTTTAATTCCATCCTAATCATATCATTAATTTAACATCCCTAATAATCTTAATTAATCCTAAATCCTCATCTAATCCATTTATCTTCCATAAATGCCCCATTTTGTCCTCCCTAGACCTCCATTTAATAATTTTACCTTCCATTTTCCTTTATTTATTGTTCTCTACCTCTCACCTACCATTTTATCTCCCCTAGGCAATCCTAGCTCGCATTTACCTCCCAAAACCCAAATCCCGCCTCATAAGTGCCTCATATCTCAAGCTGATCAATATTCCACTGCCCAAATGGATGGACCGCCACAACTTTTGGTGACCCATTTGAGTCATCGTCAACCCTATAAATACACCCATACCCCTCCTTCAATGATGTAATTTTTAATACTTCAAGCTTTCTTATGATATGTCTTTCATCTCTTACTCTTCTTTGTAGCTGATATCACCATCTTGAAGCTACTTTGGAGTTATTATAATTCACCCTTGGAGATTTTAAGTCCCCTCTCTCACTTACATACTTGGATCATTTCATCACTTTTTCTCATCAGCACTTATTGCAGGTTCATCAGTCCCTTAGAGCCATGTCTCTACATTTTCTTATCTTAATTTCCATCTGCAGATTGTCATTTTCACCCATCTTTTTCCATCAAAAACTTAGACCACTCTTAGTTGCACTTATTTGGCTTTATGTCATTCATTCTACCAATCATATGTTTTATGATCCCATAGCCTTCCACATCCTCCAATATTTCCATTCTACACATTTTCAACTTAAGATACCAACTTCACCAAATCCAATCACCACCAATCATGACCAGTCATTGTCGACCTTATCAAGTTGTTTCCTATCTTTTATTAATTTTCTTGCATACTTTCTATTTTTATCAGATCCAGTCTCCTCACAACATCTCATCACCATCCCTAGTTTAGATCAGCTCTAGGTCATGATTTAATAAGCCTTTCAGGTCTGCATTTCTACCTTTTCTTCCAACTCTACCCCAATCACTGTCGATTGTTCCTTGTAGTCTCGATTCGTTGTCAACCAATCCAGGTTTGAATTTATTTACATTTATTTAGATCAGATATGTATTTTAATTTATCCCTTGTATTTCAGATTTATGTTTTATCTCATATTTTGCTGCATCATATCAAATCCATCATTATTTTATTTTATCAAAAAGTGGGTTGACATCCATCTTAGGAAGTTTTCACTTCTCAAGACCGCAATTTTCAGGAAACCCACCATCCAATCTACTAATCCTTTTTTTTAAGCTTCTATTTTTTGTGCAGGTAATCAAGCTCGTTGCGAGGAGGGTCTCTCTTTTGCACTCGTATTCATCGTCATCTCATCTAGAGGTATCTTAAACACTCTCATATTGGAGTTACTTTTTTTCTTTGTTACCACTTCACTAATCTGAAACAAGGACAAGAAAATTGGTTCTAGTAACCAATCAATAATTATGTTAGAAGAGGGTTATTTCCATTATGACATCAACTCCATTAAAATAAGGATCATAGTATATTATATTTTATTAAACCTGTTAACCGATGTAGGTTAATTTTTTTGAATTGATCATGGAGGAGTCACCTCCATTGGAAATGTATCATAATGCAATCACCTTCATTGGATATGTATCGTGGTGCTATCACTTCCACAAACATTAGAAAACCCTAATGTTCATTGACAGAATAATAAATATGTCATTATATACTTTGGGTTTTAACATCCTTTGAAATTTGGTTGGTAGAGTTGAAATTAATTTTTAGGTGTCATCACCACTTGATAAAATTTATTTTTTATGCAAGTAACACTTACATATTAATCATATTGGAAACCAAACATATTCTTATGCAGTATAATTCTTTGTGACATAATTTCAATTTTACCTTTTCAACTTGTGGGTAGCTAAACATTGTTAGTTTTTACATCAATATTTGATGACCATTCTTAGTATTCTACTGAAGAATAGATCTCCATGTTTCAGTTGAGAGAGATTTTTTTAAATCTATTTGTGTTCCCTTTCAAGTAAGGTAAGAGTAAACCTTTTACCTCCTCATCCTTTATAATTTTTATTCTATCCTAGTCTACTTTATTATCCCACTATGAAGCTCAAAATATTGAATGTATGTCTGCTTAGTTATTTTTAGAACTACTATGAATGGGAATGGTGCCTTATGGCATCTCATTTTTCTTTTAGGAGGGTTTATATACACCCCCTTCTATTGTGGTCTGATATGAAGTGACTTTAAATTGTCATGTTTTTGGGTCGACCTATATTTTCATGTTTAATTATCATCAATTCTTTTCTTTAACCGAAATATCATTGTTCATTTTTTTTGCAAAATAAATTCATAGTTGAGGGTGAAAGGAGTGATTATAATAATGTGATATGTCAATGAAAAATAAATAAAAAATGTGACCTCATAAAAATTCCAAATTCTATAAAATCTAAGTCAATGCCTAAAAACTAAAATATAAACTACTTATATCTTTTAAAATGCATAATATAGTTAATAATTCAATCATGTAATAATTTTTTACAACATAGAAAATAGTAAGAAGTAAGTTGTTATGAAGTATGCTTTTGTTTATTATATGTACATATAAGTGTTTGATGTTTGGATAGGAATTGAGTTCTTATTTAATAAAGTTAGTTTTATATTGTTTTAGAAAAAAAGAGCTAAGTTTTCAACAAATTTTGAATTCAAAATCTACATTAATTGGAAATTCCTATATGTTGGATTTGACCGTAAATTATATAACAACTCTGAAGTAGATAATATCAAAAGGAATTTCATATTCAATAAATGCACGTTATTTAAATTGAAGTTAAATTCATGTTTTATTGAGTGGGTGCACATCAAGAGGAATAGGATTGTGTCAAACATAAATAAATGAGAGGAATAGGTTGATCCACAAGGTTTAAAAGGAATAAATGAAGGCATAGGAACTAGGGTTCAAAATTGAGCCCGTCATAGCCCTTCCCAACTCAAACCTATCAGAAAAGGGTGGGGAAATATTTGCATGTCTGAAAATATCAAAATGTAAAAATCATTTGACAATAGAGAAGTGCAAGTTACTTTTAAAATTGTCAAAAGAAGAGTTACGGTTAAAAAAATTCTTGTCAACATTTTTTGTGAAATTTTTAAATCTTATTAAATAGTTTTGATGACCTCTACAAACCACAATCACCTCTAGCTTTCCAAGCTCTGTACGTGACTTGTAGATATGTTAGACAAGATGTATTAATAAATTATCAAAAAAATTAATATAATAAATATACTACTACTATTATACTATTAAGGTAAAATCCCAAGTTTGTAGTAAGTTGGTGATGGTAGCTTAACAAATACTTGAGCACAAATACCTAAAAACCAAAGATTTAATATCACCGTTTAGGGTTTTGTTTGTCACCTTGTATTCTTTCTTCTTTTTTGTTGCAGGATCCATCTTAAGAGGCAAAGAACAAAGCTAGAATTGACTTGCAAGTTGCACACAAATATCTTCCAACTTGGGAGCTTGCACAACATGATTTGGAACAAATCGAGTGTGTCGAGTGGTCATGATCCTAGATATGGGATGAGATGGATATCTGAGGTCAGGGAAGAGCTTGGAATATTTTTTTGAACTGGTCTCAAAGGGTGACTTCAATTCATGACTCGCAATGTAGGGTGTTGAGTAGGATCTATGGGATATGCGTTGGTGCCAAAGGACTGGATAGGCTCGCAATGTTCTTGATCCATATCTCCCAGATCAATTTGAGCTTGGTGTGTAGACAAGCCAAGGGTTGAGATGATTGAATTAGTTTGATTTGTATACAATGGATTAGGAGCTCGAGGAAAAGGTAGTTGGGGCTTGCTTTCAGGAAAAACAAAGGTCGAGTCACTTGAGGATCTCACCCATTATGACCTTTGCAAATAAGAACTATGCTAAGTATCAAGATACTCCCTAATGCAAAGATTTATTGGACCTACCCGAGATGAAAAAATGGAGGAAAAAAGAGAGGATATCGTTGTAAAGGGGAGAACAAGTAGATATAAGCTTCTTTATCCATTGAAATCACCCCTCTAAATCATCATTGATATATTCTCTCTAACAATTGTTTAATAACAGTGAGGTGGAGGCCAACAATAATTTAATATTTATAGTTGTGATCAAGACAATGTGGCCCAACTTTATGCCTAACGAGTTACGGAAGAGGGTTGTGGACATATTCATGAGGATAATGAGGGGTGTTTGAGTTTAATGGAGTAGTCTAATTTGGTAATACATCATTTTTGTATAGTAGATCTAAATTCATATTATGCACGAGGTGAAGCTCTTGGCTCTAAAATCTGACCAAGAATACCTTGATGTATCTTTCGGTGACATAGTTAGTGCGGGTGTTTCAATATATGGATGCACATTTTCTTTAATTTAGTTCGATAAAAAAATGAATTTAATGATTTTTACTAATTAAAATTTACATGAGTTTAATTTTAGAGGTTAAAATCAAAATAATTTTTTTATTGAAGTGATAAGAATCCAAATGGGTTTTAATTTTAGCACTAAAATCCAAGTAGAAGTTAAAGTTATTTATTTTATTATTTACAAGTGTTTCATAATGAATTTGATAAGAGATCCCAATGTTGCACACGTAGTTTGATGGTTTTTTATGTGTTTACTAATCTACATGTCTTCTCGTCTAATTTAAATTGTTTTTTAATGTATTTATTTGTTAAATTTAATTAATTCTTATTTTAGTTATGATGATTTTTAGGAAATTATAATATTGCAAATTTGGTTGTTCATTACATCATAATTTGATTATTCTACCAATTTAAATACAACTTAATTTCACACCTTGAGGGGCCATTTTTTTGGATTTTTTTTCCTTTTATTTAAGATGCCAATCAACTGGTACTTGATTTTTTAAACAATTTCTCATTTTAAAAAATTATTCTTATTTTTTTACGACATAGATACTTAACTTCTTATTTTCATATGAAGTGTAACTTATTCATACTACATTTCATCACTTGTTCATTATTTTTCCTTCACAATAAAATTTATATCAACCCTTCAAATTTTATCCCTGATAGGAATATAACTCTTATAAAATGATTATATTATAGCTAGGCACTGGTAGAAGGAATATGCGGGAACAAATATGTGCATGGTTAGTGCATAAGAAACATTAGATAAGATGTTAAATCCTTGGGGCATAATGTATATTTGGGATGTGATGTCTCCTCCTTTTAAGTATTGATTGCTCTAAATTTTGGAGGGAAATGCCACATATTACCATCATAGTAGATATTGACTAAGGAAATAAGGAAAAAATTCAAGAATAAATATAAATTAAAAATCTAGGGAAATTGTTTGAAATTTCTACATTAGATAATACTATACACACCTCCACACCTTCACCTTTAAGTATACAACTATGATTATATATTACTATAGTATGGAGAGGAAGTGACTTCTAGTATTTAAATAAAACATATATAATATGTATATTCATGGGAATGATTCAAATTTGAGATATGATTTTCATGTTTTTAGTTGTAAAAAAAATTATTTAAAAAAAAAAAAATCTATTTTTTATTTGTATATTTAAAATATGATGATCTTTTTTATATAGTTTTAAATACATGGTGTAATATATATACAATATGTTATAATAAACTAAGGTTACATTTTATATTTTTATTAATAATATTATTTCATAGAATTTGAATGTAACTACTAACAAACTAGTCACTAACTAGTTGTTTGACAAATATAAGTGGACATCAAATTTAAAGCATGTGAAAAACTTTGATAACAAAAAGAATAAGTATTATAGTTCAAAAGATTTGATTCACATTAACTAGGGAATAATTTTTTAAATTTAAAAATATTTTAAACATGGTGACGAGACAATATATCTATTGACGTTCAAACTATTTGATCATATATATGGAGAAGCATGTTGTATGCTTGCGAAGCAATATTAAGAATTTTGACCTCTTAAGGTGTTGTTTAGAGGTAGTGTCCCTTCATTGAATGCTTAATTTAATGGAAGTGATATTGGTTTGTTGATTGTATCTCTTTATTAATATTTAATTCAGTGATTGAGCTAGATTAATAGATGTATTCTATAAAAATTATTTATCATTTATTTTGGGTATTGTAAATTTTTGTGAGAATAAATTTGAAACCAATGAATGTTGATTCTCTATGAATCAATAGCATAACAACAATAAATAGTATTGTATAGGTAAGTCAATAAACCATTAAGGAAAATATAGGATGACAGCTCAATGTGTAGTATAATAACATAATTCAAAATGGCAACAAATTTTGTCACCAGTCTCTTATTGGGCATTGAAGTACCTTATAGTGATTGGTAATTGCAGTCCATTACACCTTACAAATTTTAGTTTCTTATATCTCGTATCCAAAACAATATTAATCTTAAATATAATGTAATACTAAGTCTATGCATAGTAATATAATATCTGATGTGTATTTATTTAGGATTAATCAAAGGAAACAAAATCATGTGATTTCTAGTCAATATAATAAAATGAACACCCCATGAATGTTTGCACCCTAAGCGAATGTCTAATATACTTAGGTATTAATCCCCCATTCAATGTTTAAAAACATGTCAATACATTTTATCATCCCATGCCTTGACTTACACTTATCCTATCACATAAACTATGATACTTAAAATTTTTATTTATTTACAATGTTACAATTGTTTAACTTTTTTTCTTGACATCTAGCATGTGTGTTTATTAATGATCCTTTACATTTACCAATTCAATAATATATCTCTACAAAATATTACACCCATGTTATATAATTGAATGTTTGGAAGACAATGTTACAATTATATTAAGTAATTGAAGGCTTTTGTGAGTTATATCCATTCTAATGAATTTTTTCCTTATGTTGAGTAATTGAAACCTTAACAATGGTGTTATAACTATGTTAAATAATTGAATACTTTCATGAATAGTATTTACAATGAAATTTTTTTCTCAATTTTACTCCCTCATCACCAAAAAAAAAAAAAAATCTACAAATTATTCACCCTAATTCTTTTTTTTGTTATTTTTACATCCATGTGACAACTATATTAAGTACATAAATATAAATATTTATTTTATCATTATTTTTTATAGATATTTTACCTATATGGTCCAATTATGTTAATATTAGAGTTTATGCAATGTTACAAACATAAAAAGTATGTTAATTACATGCTCTAAATAATTCCATATAGTATTTCTCATAAATAATTCCATTAGTAGTCTTTTCCATAATGATATTTTTACTTGTTTATTTTTGGATACCCTCTCATTATAAATATGTTTTTTAGGAATCACTGAACACATAAACATATTTAAGCATTCTAAGTTAAATTAATATTTTTGTAGTATTTTTAATTAGTAGTACTTATGGAGCTTAGCATAGTTGTAAGTTTAAATTGTGACTAATTATCACTAGTCATTAAAAAAAATTGTAAACAAGATAATACATTTATTAATCAGTATAGTATGCTAAAATTACCAAAATGACTGCCTTGATTGATAAATTTCTCAACATTTCTAAGATAGATAAATTTCAATATTTTTCAGTTATAAGAGAAATGACAAAGAAAGATAATATATGGTATATAGACCTACTATAAATACATTGTATGGTAATAGTATTTTTTCATATTTATTTAAGAATGAGGGGTTATTTGATTTTTATTAGGTATGTTCAAGAAATGTTTTATATTTATGATTCATAAAAACGTAAATCAACTCACAACCTTTGTTTATTGGCATGAGATATTTCATTTACAGAAAATGAGTTGATGAGAAGGATTTAAAGAGCTAGCAAGAGAAAATACATCACTTACAGAAGAAACAATTTTAAATACATGGGTGATGTCATTATATATTACTTTGAGTATTACATCTGATTTTCTAGGAAAGTATAAGTTGTTTTAAATGATCTAATGGAATAGCCAATCAACTTACACTTGCATACAAAAATATCAAGGATTGGCCAATAGTATCATGCTTCTCATCTAGGATTCTTTGGGGAGTTATTAAATATTTTAAGGGTTCATTCTTAAAATTATCCCACGAATAAGTTGTCATATGTAGTGTAAGTGTCGCAATGCTCATATTTTTAATGGATACAAATAGCTAGTAAATGTTATATGCTTAACCTTTATTTTAAGCACGATGATGCTTTAGAAATCAAATATATTATTTCCTTACAAATTTATTATTATTATCACTTTATATGCACATGTGCCTTAAATGCTCTAGTGCATGTTTGTAAATTTATAAACCTATTGAATTCACATTGGGGCCTTAATAGAAAATTGGTCAACATAAAGGGTAAAAATGACCAACAAATAAGAGCCAAACCCTTAAGGTGTCCAAATCATGGGTAAAAAGGTCCCACATTGGAAATACCTGAAGCATATAAGTATGAATTTTCTAGGTTAGATCTATATAAGTACAATATTGGAAAATGTCTATTAGACTAAAAAATAAGAGGAAAGAGAAAACTATGGTAATGACATAAACTAGAAGAGTTCTATATGGATAATATAGTGAGGAATAAGGATTCAATGAGAAGAAAATAAGTTTGCAAATGATCAATACATAGTCGAAAGTTTTGTAAGTTAAAATATATACATTATAGCATGTATGAATAAGTACCCAACTTGGACCAATAATCAATAAACACCCTAATGCGGTAATAATAAAGTCATTGTGTACAAAAATTGTGTATACATATTGTATTATTATTTTAATTTATTTATAGGATATTTAATGTGGTAGCTAACACTAGAAGTGTTAGTTTCACAAAACTGCTTGATGTCAAAGTTATCCATCCCAAAAACATGTGCAACCAGAAAACCACATCATCAACGTATGAATTTGATGGTCATTTACAAGTGTTTCAAAATATTTCATTCCTCATGAAACAATTCGGAAAGGGCATCAAAATAGTCATACTAATCTTATTTCCTTCTTTTTCATAATTTATTACTAAAAAGTAATAAAACCTATAAAATTTATGAACAAATGGCCACAAAATAAGCAAGCGTTTTAGCACCTCGAAAATGTTATCAATGACTACACATAGAAATATTTGATTCCCTAAAAAAAATACCAAAAAAGAAAAGTGTTTTGGAAATCATCAATTATTAACAAAATAATTTGTATAGATGATGCATGAGAAGGAAATGTAGTAGTTACCACTATGAATATAATCATACAATGTCAATGCTAATATAAAGTAGGTCAATTAAAGGATGCGCTACACATTCTTCCTACTACATGCAGACCCCTTGTAAACTCTTCTACTTATCTTCGATTGTTGTAGATCTGTGTTTCCAAGAAAACATTTCTTGGGGTAAATAAATTCATTTGGTCATCACTGATTAGATTTTCAATTGCTACACAAACATTTTTTAAGAAAAACCTAACCCAATTAACTTTCCTCTTCAAGAATACTAACAACCCATTAAAATATAACAACTTTGGAATACGGCGTGAACATACATCAAAGCATAATAGAAATAAAAAAAATTCAAATGTTGTAGTTGAAAGTTCCCTAGTTGATATGAATAAAAAATGTTGAAGCATATATAAGGCATGTGAACTAGCGGAAAAAATTCCTCATAGAGATTTCATCTCATGGAATGTAATGATTTTAGTACACAAGGTGCGATAATTATTTGACAAAATGATTAAAAAAAATGTCTCATGGACTGCTTTGATGTTAGGATATGCAAAAAATGGGGTATGTTGTAAAGGCCTTCGAAACTCTAAATCACATGTAATTATAAGGTGTAAATATAGACTCCACAACCTCTTCTAACATACTCTCATCCTGTCCGAAAATAGGATCTTAAGAGTAGGCTATGGACATACAAAAAATTATAATGGAAAGGGAATTTCTATTAGATATTGAAGTTACAAATGTATTAATAGATATGTATATAAAATTTCTAAGCATACAAAGGTACATGAATTGTTTGATGAAAATAATTCAAATTAATGTGGTTTCACGGACTATTATGGTTGCAAGATATGCACAAAATGGTGCTCTTGAGAGGTTTTAAGAATTTTAAAAGAAATTAAACTCCACTTCAAATAAGATAGAAATTTTTATAGAATTAGAACTAAATTTTTTAAGAGATGGTTGGGAAAAACAAGAAAAATAGGCGTGGCACGCCCTTTAGTATAAATGTCATGCACGGTATTGTAGTGTAAGATAAGAGATAATGGGAAAAAAATTGAATTTGAACAAGGTGATTTGGTTGTTACTTAAATGACTTATTTTGTTCAGATTTATTTTAATATATATGGGTTTTGTCCTTCTTACTAATTCTTATGAAAGTTATATTGCAATAGTTTTATATCTCTCTTGCTTCCCTCGATTGTTTCCAAAAAAACCAAAATTGATCTTAAACCATTATTGGGTGGGCATAGTCCATGGTAACATAAAAACCCCAATATATCGTGCAACTTGCACCAATAGGGGTGAGACTGCGATGGAAGAAGCACTTTGACTAACATAATGGTTGATTAGCTCTTTGATATGTATGTTTATTACCTTGTTACCCAAGTCAGATATGCCTCTTCATTTCATATGTAAAATACTTCTATGACTGCAAAAAGCATCATTAAAATAACAAACTAATTTTCTATTGGTTGGTTCACCTGACCCACGATAACATATAAAACCAAATATGTCATGATACTTATACCAATAAAGATGACGTCCCAATGAAATTTTCCCTCTTACCCAAATAATATGAAAATGGGTTTCCAATTTAAAGAACATGACTATGTTCTTTTTGGGGCGAGGATCTTGGAATGTGTAAGTTGATAAGGGTTAAATCTAATATGTGGTAAAGTGAGAGGTCGATGTTAACATGTAAATTTCCTTCAAAACTATCACTTTCTCTACAAATTCACACTAGATAGCACAAAAAGGGACTATAAATCCTCTTTCAGAGGTGATTCATGCACACTTCCTTTAATCTATAAGACGACTCCAAACCATAAAAGATCACTCCACATATGGTGTTTTTTTATAGTACTCACTCCTATTTATCCAATCAATTATCCACGCGGAAGATAAAGAAAAAATGGTTGCAAGATGTGCATGTGTGTTTTCTTGGCATTCCCCTCTACTCTTTTGTGGTTTCAAAAAATCCAAAAAATCATGTAACATTACCTCTAAATATATACCTTACTACCCAAGTTGGACATACCTCTTTGTTGCATCTTGAAATTGCTTTTAGAATAAAAAAATATGATTCAATAAAAAAATCAAATCTGTATTAGTTGTTGTGCTTGGTTCCCGGTAACATATAAACCCTAATATATCAAGAATATTATTTTGCCAATATGGGTGATGGTAATGGAAGTGGTCCTCTCCCTAACATAATGGTTGATTGGTTTTCATATAATTATGTGTTTTTTCACACTACCCACATTGGATATGTGTGTTCAGTGCACCTTGGAATTTCTTTTGCAACTATTAAAGTCCACATTTAATCAAAAAATCAATCTCACATTGGTTAATGGGCTTGGTCCATGATAACATATATAAACCCCAATATATCATGAACCTTATAAAAATAGCCTAGGTGAGATTGATTTATGGAAGTGGACCTCTCACTAACATAATGGTTGATTGGTTGTAGGATAAGTATGTTTGTTGCCTTGTTACCCATGTTGGATATGCCTCTTCATTGCATATGTGGATTATTTCTACGAATCCAAAAAAATCACTCAAATAAAAAAATAATCAAGGTTCATTTTAAGAAGACCCCTTTGAAAAATTAGTTTAGAATTTGTGGCGAATCTCAAAAATTAACTTTCAAATTGTTGGAGAATTTCTTCAATTTTGCAGAGAGCTTTTTCCCATGGTTTCACAAAGTTGGTCGGGTAGGTTGGTCGGTTGGGAAAAAGGTGAGGAGATGGATAGAATAAAAAATTGGGCATTCAATAAAAAAACGGGTGAGGGGTTAGACGGGTAATCTGTATTAGTTGTTGGGCTTGGTTCCAAAGAAAAGTCAATGATAACATAAATTGAGAGGGTATTTGGAAGATCGAGTATAGAGAATATGATATATAATATCCCCCCTAATGCATATAGAATAACCTAATATTTGATTGAATGAACATTTAACATAGAAAATAATTAGAATAATTTCTAGCTTACCTTTCTCGAATATGGCTGAATGATGTCATAACTCCTCAAATGGCGAATCTGTAAGTCATCAGCAAATCCAAAACGTGATATTTGAGTTTAAGATTTCAAAAAATCATAAATCAACAACAATAAATTGAAAATTTGCTTATAAATCCCAGAAGTTTTGGAAACCTCTCAACCTAACATAATGGTTGATGGGCTTTCAAAAGCTCTACACAAAGGTTCATATGTTCATAAGTATATGCTATGTGTGCTATTTTCATAGAAAAATAATACATATATCTTACCTTGGATATTTGTGGCACTCTTTTTCAATCTAATAAATTAACTTCCCATCCAAATGGAACAATTGACCAATCATACAAAAAAATGAGAGAAACCTCAAAACCCTAAAACCTAACCCAGAGTCAAATAAATCCACAAATCAAAAAAAAACAGGGTTTTGAATCTCTTGATGTGATAGATGTGATTGTGGTATGTGAGCCTTAATGGGCTTGGTCCATGATAATGTATAGAGAGAGGATTTCCCATAGTGATATAAATGAAATATACTTCATTGAAGCTTATGAATAGAGGTTTATGGCTCAGGGGTTGGACCTATTTGGATGGCCAAAGGTTTGTAAGTGGTTGGACCTGATTTATGGAAGACTGGACCTGTTAGACGGCTCTGGGTTGGAAGGGTCTGGCTAAGGGGTTAGACAACAAAGGGCTTGGATGGCCAAGGGTTGGATGGCTAAGGGGTTGATGGCTAAGTTGGTTACAGGATAATAAGGGTTGGATGCTCAAGGTTGGACGACTTTGCAACGGATCAGGTTTGGACAACTACCAATGTCATGATATGCAAGTTGGACTCTTATGGACAACTGGTTTTTTATGTTTACTTGGATTGAATTTCTACGAATCATAAGCTCTTATATATGTGTAAAAATGTAAAATCGACTGAATTTTTTGGCAAATAAGTCAGCTACAAATCATAGAATGTTCACCAATTTGAATTTCTCTAATCCTCGATTTTCGCGAGCTTACAAAAATTCACCACTAAAATTTTCCCTAAAAATAATCCTCCATTGGTTGGTTCACCTAACCTATGATAAAAATATAACACCATATATATCATGGTAATTATACCAGAAGAGATGACACCCTAATGAAAGTGGCCCTCTTGTTGACATAATATGACTAAAAAATGCACATGAGTTGCAAACTATGCTAGAAATTATATCAAGTTGAAGAGCTACCTTGTGATTTTATTTTGACGTCAATAAAATAAACGAAATAAATACATTCCTTGAGACAACATATATGTGAGTCATTTTTTCAAATAGTTTGTTCTTTGTGTATGCTTGTAAATTTTTTATACATGTGTACATGATTTTAAAAAGTATAATATTCGAAAAATATATACTTTGTATTATATTTTGATGGATTTTCAGACCCTATTTTAAATTTTTCATTCATTGCAATTTACAAGATCACTTCTTATTGCACAACATTTTATCAAGAATCATGTATATACCTTATCTAGATGATTCTTCTTGTTTTGTACATGTCTACTATGAAACCTACAACTACATTTAACAAAAATTGTCTTTACATTTAAGTTTCACCAATGTTCACATGAATCTATCCAAAGATCCCATTTTGAAATAGGATGGAAGTATGTTGGCAAAAACGGCTATCAAGAATTGAAATTAGTAAAAAAAATCACCTTCATGTATCCAATTCTATATGTTTGATGTATTTTCAATAATAATGAAGGATCTCTAATAAGGACCGCCTATCAAGTGTGATGAGAAAAATAAAGAGTGGTGTTAGCCATATGTGGAAAAATGGACATGTACTTCCAATAAGATTTTTCCTGCTATAGTTCATATTAAACAACTCAAAATAAGTTTGTATATGTGCATTACCTCATTGAATACAACTTGTTCCCTTAGAAATGCATGATGATCCTGACTATAAGAAATCTCACGATCACTTGCATGATAATAGGAAAATCAACCAATTCTCTTGTAAAAAAAATCAATGAATAAGCATACACACACCACTTCATTGGCCAAATATAGTAACAAAATTTGGGCATTACATCATATAGTGGATTATTGGTATTTTTTTATTGTATTGCAATGAACCATATTTGATACACTATATAAAATCTTTAATTGAGCAGATGTTTTTCTAACTTATAAGAAAGAAGGGAAATCAAGAAGCCTTACGCTCGAGTGCACATACAATATCCATTATATGCTCGTCGTTGAAGACTTTTTCAACATATTTGTGAACTATTCAACATAATTGCAAAATCATATCCAATTATACTTCTTAACATATTCACAACTTAAGGAAAGTTAATGAACTTCTTACTATAATTATATCAAAGAAAAACAATGGACATTACTCGCAAGTTCATTTAAAAAAAATTATATTTCAAGTGTAAAGCATTGGTATTTTTCAATTATTCATATATTTTGAATAAATTTAGAAGTATAGACATAAATGCTTTCTATAAAACAATAAAAACAACAAAAAAATATTACTTTGTCTTGATGAAATAGTCAACAATGATGATGAAAATACCACATGAAATCCAAAATGAAAAGGGCATATACGAACATTGAGAAAAATAGGGCAACCAAAAAATATAATCCAGGTAAAAATTAAAACAGTATAAGTGAATATCGGTTAAAACATTGAATCATTCATAATCTTGTACAAATATCACATCTTTAAAAAAAACTTCTTGTTATTTCTATATGGATGTTTGTTCGTTGCATTTGGTGAAATATTTTCAAAGTCCCCTACCAGGAATTTAGTCAAATATTTTACATGACTGCAACAAGGCTTCTCATGAACTTCAACTAAGGTTGTTCGGGTTGGGCATTGTTTTGACAGAGTGGGCAAGTCGTGTCTACAAATAAATTTTTTTCTAGTAATTTGATAGATTGGGAAGAGTTGGAAAATGTTGTGTTCTAAATCTCCCATTTTGATAAAGTCTGGGAGGATGCTTGAAAAGGTTATGGATTCTAGCTTTACATCCACCAATTGCATTTACCTAAATACTTCCAAGACCTTTTCAGGAATTTTATCGAATAGTTCACATGCTTCCACATTTTGTAGACATGTCTACCATGGCATATGTAACTTAAACATCTCTCAAAGTTCCCTTCTCTATAATGCTTTGGCAGATTTCCACGACTTGTTTCGATGTTCCTATTTTTTGCGCATGCTAGGAGTATGCAATCAAAGGTAAACTGATTATAGTGGACACCTATTGGCTACATTTGATAAAATAATGTCAATGCTCTATGAGGGGAACCTTTTTTTGCATATCTGCAATCATTACAGTCCATGAGACCATATATCTTTAAAGCAATTTGTATACATATTTGTCATGTCAAGCAACTTAATCACCTTCTAAAATTTCCTTCTCCATAATGCTTTGGTGAATGTCCATGCCCTATTTAGAAGCTCCTATGATGGCACAAGTTGGGAGTATTCTAGAAATGGTGAACCGATTAGAAAGGACACTTGTTGGTTGCATTTGTTGAGAAACGCCAATGTTCCTTAATACCCATTTTTTTGCATATCCCACATTATTTACTATCCATGATACCATATATGAGCAACTAGTTTTCTTTCAAAGATTTCACATGCTTCCACATTCTACATACATATCTTAAGGGTACTCAGATGAATTATGGAATATAGATGAACAACTAGTTTTCTTTATTGTTTTTTATTTTCAATGGAATTTTAAGGATTCAATTTTAATATATATTATTATTTTTAAGTTGTAACCTGACATCAGAATTGTGCAGCTTACATGAAGATATGGGTGTCCTCACAAGTTGACAGTAACTTATTGGTACATTCCCAATAAGTTACTGCACAAGATTTGAACCCACAACTAAGTACACAAGCCCTACCAACAGCTCGCAAGTGACGCAAGTACTTCCTTTGCAGTACGCAAGCCCTACCACGAGGCACTAGCTTTACGCCGAAATGGAATTATTTGAGCGCAAATGACACCATATATTCTTTTTATAAAGTGTTCGAACCACGAGACTAATACGGCAATTGCGCACAATTCGGCGATGTTCCCCTCTTGACTTTGCGTCGATCTTCCAAAGTCACAACGAAGGAATCGGATTTATTTTTCTCACACGCTCTAGTCTTTTCATTCATAAAAGACTTCGCAATATCTTGCAATCATTACTAGTCCATGAGACCATATATCTGATAAAGCAATCTTGTATTCCCATCGATTTTTGTTCACAGTAATGCATGATCTTAAACCACTGGTTGGTGGGCCTAGTCCACAGTAACATAAAAACTCCAATATATCGCGCAATTATTAGTACCAGGCTTGGAATTTCAAATTATCTATCCCTGTCAAATCAAAATTCGTTGACGGCTTGAATCTTTCAAGTGGATGTAAATTCCAGTAATTTTTATAGATCTATTTTTAATTTGTACATATATATATATAAATAAGTACTATGTTTTATATAAACTACTTTAAAAAATTATG
>JAHRHJ020003756.1:0-121161 GCA_019776745.2 Taxus chinensis
TTTAGGGTTTATGGGGGTTTAAATTTTGGGTTTAGTAATTATAATTTATGGGTTTATGGTTTATTGGTTTAAGAGATTACGCGGTTAGGACAAGGGTTTTGAGCCCGGTTTAGGGATATATGGGGTATAGGGTCTAAGGGTTAGATTTTATCCATTTAGGGTTGATGGGTTAATGGATTAGGTTTACATAGGATTCTTCAGGGTTTATGATTACGTTTACGGTTTAGGGTTAGGGGGTTTATAAATTGAGGATTTAAGTATTCTAGGGTTATGGGGTTTTAGGTATAAGGGTTAGGGTTTAGGAATTTATGGC
Organism: Taxus chinensis; assembly: GCA_019776745.2. Lineage (NCBI taxonomy): Eukaryota > Viridiplantae > Streptophyta > Pinopsida > Cupressales > Taxaceae > Taxus > Taxus chinensis. Next base: position 314 of record JAHRHJ020003756.1, read on the forward strand.
TTGAGGTTTACATAGTTCTTAAGATTTAGGGTTAAGGGTTTGGGGTTTAGGTTTTAGGACTTAGATTTTAGAGTTTACGATTTAGGGGTTAGGGTTTATGGATCAAGCTTTAGGATGTATTGTTCATGGTTAAGGGTTTAGGATTTACAGCTAGGGGTTTAGATTTTAGGGCTCGAGATTTATTATTTACGGTTTAGAATTCTGGTTTAGGTTTTAGTGTTTAGAGACCAGGGTATAGGGTATATGGTTTATGGTTTATGGTTAAGTTCTTACAGTTTAGGGTTTAGGGTTAAGTGTTTACAATTTAGGGTTTAAGGTTTAAGAATTTGGGCTAAGATTTTATGGTTTAAAGTTAAGGATTTAGGGCTCAGTGTTTAAGTTTTAGGGTTCATGGATTAGTGTTTAGGGTTTATGGCTTGGGGTTTAGGTTATAGGTTTTAGGGCTAAGGGTTTAGAGTTTAAGATTTACTTTTAAGGGTTTAGGGATAGAGGTTTAGGGCTTATTGTTTAAGGCTCACCATTGAGGGTTTAGGGTCGAGGGCTCAATGTTTAGGATTTATGATATTTAGGGTTTAGGGTTTAGGGTTTAGGGCTCTTGGTTTAGGGTTGAGGGTTGAGGGTTTAGGGTTCAGATCTTAGGGTTTAGGGTTTATGGTTTAGGGATTAGGTATAGGGTATAGGGTTTAATGTTTAAACATAAGGGTTTAATGTTTAGGGTTTAGGGTTTACGGGGTTATAGTTTAGGGTTTAGGGTTTAAGAATGAGGATTTAGGGCTCATGTATTAGGGTTTTTTTTAGGATTCAGGATTTAGGTTTACGCTTAATATTTAAGTTTTTATGGTTTATGGTTTAGGGTTTAGTGCAACGGTTTGGGGTTTTGTTTTATGGTTTATGGGGTTTAAGGGTTTATGTTAGGGTTTTATGGCTAAGAAGTTCAGCGGTTTAATGGTTAAGGGTTTTGGGGGTTAGTGGATTGGGGTTTAGGGTTAAGTTTAGGATTTAATGGTTTAGCGCTCAAGGTGTTAGGTTTTTAGGGTATATGTGACAAGGGTTTAGGGATTAAGATTTAGGGTTTAGGGTTTAGGGTTTAAGGTTTAGGGCTTAGGGCTTTAGGCTTAGTTTTTAGAGTTTAGAGTTTAGGGGTTAGGACTCAAGGTTTATGGTTTAGGGGGTTTAAAATTTAGGGTTAGTATTAGATTTTGGTTTAGGTTTAGGGTTTAGATATTAGGGTTTAGGACTAGAGTTTAGGTTTTAGGGTATAGGGCTAAGGGTTTAGAGGTTTTCTCATTTTAGGTTTTATGGTTATTTCTACGGTTAATAGGTCTCGTTTGTTTAGTTTAGGGTTTAGGGGTTTATAATTTAGGGGTTATATTTAGGGTTATGGGTTTAGGGTTTATGACAACAGGGTTTAGGGGTTAGGTATAGGGCTCAGGGTTTAGAGTAATGGTTTATAGGGTGTTAGGATTATGGGTTTGAGGTTTACATAGGCTTAAGTGAGGGTTTGTTTATGGGTTTATTTGGTTTAGGTTTTTAAGGACTTAGAGTTTTTAGAGTTGTAACGGTTTAGGGTTTACGGGTTTCGCCTCAAGCTTTAGGATTTATATTGTTCATGCGGTAGGGTTAGTGGGTTTATAGCTATGGGGTTTATATTTTAGGGCTCAGGATTTATTATTTACGGTTTAAAATTACGGTTTAGTTTTTAGGGTTTAGAGACCAGGGTATAGGGTATATGGTTTATAGTATAGGGTTAAGTGTTTACAGGTTAGGGATTAGGGTTTAGGATTTGCGGTTTGGGGTTTAGGACTCGGGGTTTAGGGTTTAAGATTTAGGGCTAAGATTTTAGGGTTTAATGTTAAGGATTTAAGGCTCATTGTTTAAGTTTTAGGGTTCATGTATTAGTGTTTAGGGTTTATGGCTTGGGGTTCAGGTTATAGGTTTTAGGGCTAAGGGTTTAGATTTTAAGATTTACTTTTAAGGGTTTAGGGATAGGGGTTTAGGGCTTATTGTTTAAGGCTCATCGTTTAGGTTTTAGGGTTGAGGGCTAAATTTTTAGGATTTATGGGATTTAGGGTATAGGGTTTAGGGTTTAGGGCTCTTGGTTTAGGGTTTAGGGATTAGGGTTTAGGGCTAAGGGATTAGGGTTTAGGGTTGAGGTTGTTTCCAATTTAGGATTTAGGATCTAGAGTATAGGGTTTCGGGATTAGGCATTAGGGATAAGGGTTTGATTTTTAGGGTTTATTATTTAGGCTTTAGGCTTTAGAATTTAAATTTTAGGGTTTAGTTTCTATGGTTTAGGGTTTACGGTTTAGTTTTTAGGGTTTCAAATTTAGGGTTATGGGGTTATGGCTTAATGTTTATGGTTTAAGGTTAAAGGTTTAGGGTTTAATATTTAGGGTTTATGGTTTAGGGCTAGTGGTTTAGGATTTAGATTTTAGGGTTTAGGGCTCATGGTTTAGGGCTAAGGGTTTAGTATTTGGGGTTTAGGGTTTAGTGTTTAGACATTTGTATTTTTAGTTTAGGGTTAAGGGTTTATGGGGTTTAGGGTTTAGGTTTTAGTGATTAATGTTTAGGGTTTAGGGCTTAGGGCTCATTGTTAATTTTATAAGGTTTATAGTTTAGGGTTTATTGTTTAGAGGGTTTATGATTTAGGGTTTACGGTTTAGGTTTTATGGTTTAGTGTTAAATGTTTAGGGTTTAGGGGGTTTAGGGTTTACGCTTTAGGGCTCAAGTTTTATGGTTTATGGTTTAGGGTTTACTTAGGGTTTGGGGGTTAGGCTTAGGATTTAGGATTTAGGGTTTAGGGTTTAGGGTTTAGGGTTTAGTGTTTAGGGTTTAGGTTTTAGGGATTAAGGTATAGGGTTTAGGATTTAGGGTTTAGGGTTTAGGATTAAGGGTCTAGTGGGTTTAGGGTTTAGGTTTTAGTGTTTAGGGATGAAGGTTTAGGGTTTATGAATAAGTGTTTATGTTTTAGTTTTTAGGGGGTTTATAGTTTATGTTTTAGGGTTTAGGGTTTAGAGTTTTTAGGGTTAAGGTTTTAGGTTTTAGGGATCAGTGTTTATGCTTTAGGCTTTAGAGTTTAGTTTTTACATTTTAGTGTTTAGGGATTAGAGCTAGGGGTTCAGGGTTTAGGGTTTAGGATTTAGGACTAAGGGTTTAGGATTTAGGGAGTTGAGGGTTTAGTATTTAATGTGTAGTGTTTAGGGTTTAGGGCTTAGAGATTAGTGTTTAGGGTTTAGAGTTAAGGTTTAGGGTTTAGGTCTAAGGGTTTAGGGTTTAGGGTTTATGGTTTAGGGATTATTGTTTAGGCTTTAGGCTTTAGGATTTAGGTTTTAGGGCTAGTGGGTTTAGGTTTAGGGATTATGGTTTAGGGTTTAGGTTTTAGGGTATAAGGCTCAAGGTTTAGGGTTTATTGTTTAGGGTTTAGGGTTTAGGGTTTATCGGTTTGAGGGTTGTAAGGTTCAGGGATTTTGGTTTAAGTTCTTATGGCTTATGGCCTAGGGTTTAGGGCTTAGGGATTAGGGTTTAGGGCTCAAGGTTTAGGGTTTAGGGGTTAGGGTTTATGGACTATCTATTAGGGTTTAGGGTTTAGGATTATAGAGTTTAAGGCTTAGAGTTTAGGGATTAGGGATTAGGGCTCAGGTTTTAAGGTTTAGGGTTCAGGGAGTTTAGGGTTTATTGTTTCTGTTTTAGGGTTTAGGGATTAGGGTTTAAGGTTAAGGCTTTAGGGTTCAGTGCTAAAGGTTTAGGGTTTATGGTTTACATGGTTTAGAAGCTTAGGGTTTAAGGTTTACTAGGTTCATTGTTCAGGGTTTATGGCATTAGGGGTTTAGGGTTTATGTGTTGTAATTTAGGAGTTATGGCTAATGGTTTAGGGTTGAGATTCAAGGTGTATCAGGGTTTGGGGCTTAGGGTTTAGGGTATATGGTTAGGGTTTTACAGTTTAAGGTTTTATGTTTAAGGTTTATGGCACAAGGTTTAGGGTTTTAAGGCTTAAGTGCCTAAGGATTCAAGGATTAAGGTTTATGGGGTTTAGGGTTTAGGGGTTAGGGTTTAGGGGTTTTTGAGTTTTACGGCTTTATGGTTTAGTGATTTAGAGCTTAGAGTTTAGGGTTTAGGATTTAGGGCTTAGTTTTTATGAGTTTAGGGCTTAGGGTTTATGGTTATAGGGTTAAGTGTTTAGGGCTCAGGGTGTAAGGTTTAGGGTTGAGGATATTAGGGTTTACGGTTTATGGTTTAGGAGTTAGGGTTTACCGGTTTAAAGGTCAGTGGTTCAGGGTTTAGGGCATTAGGGTTTAAGGCTCAAGTGTTTAGGGTTTAGGGTTAAGGGGGGGTTTACAGGATTTAAGGCTCATGGGATTAGTGCTCACCCATTCAGGGCTTACAGGTTTAATGTTCTAGTCTTACCCATTCTTATAGGGTATCAAGACAAAGAGTATTAGGGACTAGGGAAAAAGGTTAAAATGACATGAAAATTCAGGGGGTTTAGGAAATAACCTTATTGTGCTAAAAATGACTAGACTCCATGGAACATACATGAATACAATGCAATATGAGAAATAAACAACATCCTCTAACAGGGAAATAAGTACAATCACACACATTTAAACCAACAACAGTTTCAAGTCTTAGGGTTGCAGGAAATAGGTTTTACGGTTATCAGGGATGTAGGTTCACAAATGTTCTAATAAACGATCAAGGGTGAAGAATGATGCCCCAAGCAAGGTGTATTATGGTTTAGGGGACAAGATGGAGGTCACTTGGGTCTAGTGAAAAAGAAATCGTGCCTGAGGGCAAATATAGGTATTAGGTAACTATAATAATGCCCCAGGGTTGAGGGTATGAAGATTAAGCAACATAGCTTGTGTAGGTTTGAGGGTTTAAGATTTAGTATTGATGCGTTTAGAGTAATTAGGTTTAAAAACTATTTGAAAATGTAAGCAAGATATGGGATTGAGTGTCATGTAGGGATAAACACATGGGGTTTCAGCCGTTTAGCAATGATTGGTTTTACCAATTGTAGGGTTTATGGTTCTGGGATCAGGGTACTTCAATGTTTTGGTTTTGTACAATTTAGGTTTTAGGGCTAATTTTTTTATTGTTTACAGTTTGATCGGTCAAAAGAATTTACTACTGAAGATCAAATATCTTCTAAAAGATAGGGTGTGAGGGTGGTAGAGTTGGAAGGTTTGAGGATTGTCAGAGAGCCATAATATATTCCCACAGAAGTGAATATGGCTCAAGTTTTAGGGAATAGAGTTTATGGTTTAAGGTTTAAATGGGGTAAATAATTATCACAACGTTTAGGGAAAGTAGATGAGGGGTTTAGAGGTTAAGGTGGGAACAAGCACCTGATAAGGTTCGTAAGATTTAGGGTTTCAATGTTTATGGCTTAGAAGTAACCACAAGGTTTAGGCACGAAGTGCTCTAGCATGTGAAAATTAGAAAGAATAATTAGGTTAATACAAAAATAATTATCATAGTGGATAGAAGAAGGTTAGAATGGTTCATGACTAGAGAAAACATGCTGTTAGGGGCATAGCGACGGGTTTATAGTATAGGTTTTAGGGTTTAGATAAATCAATCACAACCAATTCAAGGGTCTACTAGAGTCTTTATGAATTTTTAGGGATCGAGTGAGAGTGACTTTAGGCTCTTGGAGTTGAGATGTTTAGAGAATACTGAGTTTAGGGAGGAGAGCATAGCAGATCACAGGTCTGAGAGATTCATGATTTAGGACCTAAGTGGTTTAGGACCTTATGTGAGTGGCCTATCCCTTAGTATCTAATTACGCATTTATTGCACATTTTAGGGTTTCATTAGGGCTAGGTAGGGACCTAGTGTTTGAGGGCATAGACGTTGAGGTGTATGGTGTCGGTTTGATGGGTACACACACACGTTTATGCGTAAAAATAAATAGGGATGTGTTTGTGCACCCATTGAAAAAGTAGGATTTACGTGCACATGTACCCGTCAGGAGGGAAATTAGTGTTAATGGGTCACATCTGCATCAGAGTTGAGGTTTTAGAACAAGAACAGGGCATGCATGTGTGTTAAGGAAAGTGTGTACGGCATCACACTATAGCAGTTTATGCATTCATGGTGTAGGCCTGTGGCATGTTTAGGGAGAAAATACTATATGACAAGCTCATGCATCATTGAGGGTACGTACGCATTCAGGGCTAAGGGTTTTACGCAGGTTTGCCAAAAGAGACGCATAGGTGTTTAGAAGGAAGGAGGGAAAAACAATGGTTCTAGGGTAAAATAGACTAAGTATTAGAAGAAAATAGACTAGATTAGTGTTAGAAGAAAAGAAAAATTAGTAAGCTTAGATGATTTAAAGAAGCATTTTTCCTTTAAAAAATGATAGAAGTTTAGGGTTAAGTGCCTAACACTTGTGTTAGATTTTAGTAGCATATAATACCCATTCTCCTGACTCACGAGCACTATGGTTTAAGGTTAAGGCAATGATAGAGGCGTAGTTTGAGTGATAAATGTATAGAGAGACCCCGAAGAGCCTCCTATGGTATGACGGGATTAGGACTCATGTGGCCAAGATGCCACAGATTACAGTTTATGGATCATAGGGCCTATTGAGTATCCATAACAGAGCGATGGCATTTAGCGAGAGTCAATGGTTTCTAGCTCCCAACCGTTTAGGAGATTACCATTACTCTGGAGGACATATGGTGCATTATGACTTAGGGTCCTAGGATTCAGGGTCAGGCTTATCCAGACTATAAAGTTGTTGGCATTCGACATTCATGGCACATATATTGTAGAGTTGTTCGGCGTCCCGATAATACATCGGCATTTGGGATTTCTATCAGATTATCATGATGTATTGATGACCTAGAGTTTAGACTGAGTAGTGGTCTACATGATGGCCTTTATGCAGTAGGAGTTTAGTACTCCCTGACAAGACTGGTGCTTCAGTTTTCGGATTTAGGGACTCCTTGGTAGTGATTCATGAGTTTAGTAGAGGGTTTAGAGACCTACTACTGGGGTTAGGTCTTGTATTTTAGTGTCTATGATCTATACTGGGACCTTCGAGTTGATGGTACTTACTACCGTCAGAAGATGTCTAGGACCCACTTGTTTAGGGTTTACACGTTTTGGTCTATGGGACCACATTGCCATTTTGGGTCACCCATTAGTAGTTTTGGAGAGTTTCGGGCTCCCCACAAGCCTTCTATGGTTTAGGGTTTACGGTCCTAGTAGGGGATGATGTGTTGACCATTACATGGGTTTATGGCATAGGGGACTATATGGTTTAGCGAGTTTAGGTTTGAGCTACAATAGGCTTCCATGGTTTGGAGGCCTTATTAGATAATTGTCCATGTGTTAGCCCGTTTAGGATGGTTTATAGTTTATGACACTAGGGTATAGGGTATATGCACTTTAATGGTTTAGGTTTTAGCCATCAGGCTCTAGGGTTTGCGAGCGAGATATACAAGGCTTAGGGATCGAGGGTCATAGGTAGTTTAGGCATTACCCAGCTTTAGGTTCTTGGGCTTAGGGATTAGATGGTATAGGCTCACAGAACCCATAGAGCATTTAGGGTTTATGGGTCCATAGGATCACTTAGTGTTTATGAACGCTTAGGGCTTAGTTTCTGATAGGGTGTTATCTACTATTATAGGGTGCTACTGAGATAGGGATTAGAGATCCAGGCACTACACCCAAGGTATGGACCATGGTATCATGGTAGTGCTTCCATGTCATTTAACTGTCTTCTAGAGCGACGTATAACGCCAGTGTGAGAGCCCCTCCAGTGGGGCCTCTTTGTGGTGGCAAGCTTTGGAGTTATTGGTGGTGTTAGGGATTAGCAATGATGATGGTTGTAGGTGGTGGTGGATTATGACTCACAGGTTTAGGTATGTCAAGGGTATAGGGATTAGGGGGTTTACAACATTAGGTTTTCAACCATAAGGGACAAGATCCTAGGGCCTAGTGTCCTTAGTTTAAGGTTTTCAGGGCAGTTTAGAGTATAGAGTTTTAGGGCCAATGGTTGAATGTTATCCAAAATTCACCTCCCCCTGGGTTTAGGATTTAGGATAACATGCATCAGAATATTGTTAGTCCCAGGAAAATTGATTGATTCGGGGCCCCAAGGGTCATGTTGCTAGACATCCCCTCAGAATATTTTCTAAGTTCCCTATCTGAGAGGAAAAGAGCAAGCTCTGAGAAAATGTGAAAAAAGGTTGCAGAAAGGCAAGTAGGTTGATCCAGGAAAAAATCATAAAAATTGACTAAGTCCTAGTCCTAGGGAGCAGTTGGGACATTTGGGACAAAAAGGCCTGAACCGGCGCGGCTCGGGCCAAAGTAAGCACAAACAGGCGGCCGCAAATTGCATTTGGGGACAATCTGGGACAAAAGTACGCGGCGGGCGCGAAATGCTGATCCGTTCGACTGAAGAAAAATTGGCTAACTGCTGCTCAGGGACGCAAATGGGACAATCAGGCCAAAAATGCGCTGAACCGGCCGAACCGGGCGAAAAAGGGCACAGACAGTCCAAAAATCAAATGGGACAATCTGGGCCAAAAAGGCGCGAACCGGCCGAACCGGCCGAAAAGAGTCAAGTCAGTCCGAAGCAAAGTGGGATTAGCGGGCCAAAAATGCCCGAACCAGCCGAATCGGCCGAAATGAGTCCAGAGGGTCCAAAAAATCAAATGGGACATCTGGGACAAATGGACACGAAATGCCTGAACCGGCCAAAATGAGCACAAAGGGGCCCAAAATCAAATGGGACATCCGGGAAAAATGGAGGTGAAGTACGCGAAGGAGCAGAAGGAGCCGAGGACCAATCAGAAACTCACCACGTGTCCTCACAGGAGAAAAAGTCAAATAGGTCAAAGGGGCGAGTTATCGAGCGCTGAACCGAACCAATGAAATGGTGCCACGTGTCCAAGTTTAACGGGCCCACAAGGCAATTTCAAAAGGACAGCCCGCCGAAAGACGTAGAGGAGAGAGAATTGCGTCGTCCAATCAGAGCACATGCCACGTGTCGTCCAGATGGCGAAGCGGCGGGAAAACATTTTCGAAATTCATGTCTTGATCTGTTCCGTGCCCTAAATCTTCATATCGCCATACTCTTTTGATCCAGAGCTCAGATTTCCACGTTCTTTATATCAACGGAAATCTGTTGAGATGCTCTACATGATTCTAGGATCAATCTTGAGTTTTGGTGCAGTCTGAACAGAGAAAATCTAGAAACGGATCTGACGTGTGGTAATGGCCAGAAGCGACCTTTCAACAACCCCTTTTAATGCTAATGGGTCGCATTCTTCTTCTGCACGGCCAGAAGTGACATTTTAGCGACCAAATTAATACAAATGGGTCGTATTCTCCTCCAAAATCGCTCAAAGTGACAGGGTATGGGTTGGTAAGATCCTCCATGCTGATTTAATGCATCTGCAGTCAATGAGGAATGGGCTTGCACGTTTTCCCATGTTTTCTGTCCCCTGGGCTCGACCCATGCAATGTAAAAGCCAGATTTGGCTCATTTAAAAAAAAAAAAAAAGTTGTTCATTCTTTCTGCTCGGCCCTCCCTTCTTTTCTTCTCTAGGGTTGAAAATGGAGTTCGAACCTCCTCCCTTGCTCTGTAATGGCGTTTTTTCCTTTTACTAATGGAATGATGTTCTGTGCAAACTTCTGGAGCAACAAAACGTGTTCTGTGATGCATCTGTCCATCCTCTCTCATTTTTGCTTGTTCTCTCCTTGCCTCTCTTCATTTGCAGGTATCTGTGCATGTCTAAATGTTCATTGCAGGTTTGGAGCTGTGTTCATGGAGTTTTGGGACATTTTCTGTGTGAAATCTATCCTTGGGCCTGTGATGCATCTGTCCATCCTTCCCATTGCTCACCTCTCTTTGTCCCATGGCAGTTTTGATAGATGTTCAACATTTTCCTTCTCTGGTGTATCACCATTTTAGTGTAGGTGCTGTTTTTTTCCCTTTTCTCTCTCTCTCTCTGTCTCCTTGGCATGGTTAGATTAGGATTAGATTAGCTTACCTGCACTGGAATAGCTTGTGGCAGGTAGTTTAGGAAGAGGAACCAGCCTTCTCTGGAGATTCCTCTCTCGGTTTTACAAGTCCCACGCTTGGAGAGAGGTTTCCATGTTGTGCAATCACACTGGATGCCTGAACATCAACCTAGAAGCCTGATGTGCGTCCAGGGGTGCTGTGATTTTGCACTAACAGGGTTTAGACTTTATCCCGCTCCACCTTGTTTAGGGTATTCTTAGATCCTAGGAACTCTAGGGTTTAGCTCTACTTTGAGTGTTGCGAGCAAGGAGCTCGCCAAATTTTAGGTCTATCTACACATGTGTCATAGGGCTTAGGCCTTAGCAGATTTAGGGATTAGCAACCTTTACAGTTTGTGGAGCACCTTGCTAAGCATTCCAGCGTCAACACATACCTTTGAGGGATTAGTGCGTTAGATCTAGGGTGTTTCATTTAGGGCTAATGGAAATTTTTTTTTAGGGCTTAGGATTCTAGGATTTACTTGTTTAGGACCTCCTACAGGGTTTACGATTTTCCTCCTTCAGCCTGTGCCTTAGGCTATGCACTGATTAAGGGTCCTCTCTTTTTAAGGTTCTATGCCACCTTAGGACCAAATGTTTGGGGTCCTTAGGGTTTAGGGAATTATGGTTTATCCCTCTAGGGACCTTATGGTTTTGGTCATTCCGCACGAATAGTGTCTCGGTTTTCTGTTTTCACCGTGACAATGTTTAGAGCATTACACACTTTCTCTTCTAAGAGCTCCTGGGCATTCAATAAGGGGTTATGTCCCTTAGAATCTGGAAGTGTGATAAGTGCCTTATGAAAGAATTCAAATTTGGGCTCATCGACGTGGGATTCAAATGCCCAATAAAGCATCTTCTTAGTCTTGGGGTATGTGTCCTCCTTTTGGAATGATCCTATGGTTATAAGTCTTTCGATGGGTACCGTTCTTTGGAATCATGTGTGTAGCACCTTCCTTAAATCATCCATGTATCCCATTATCTACCTCTATTATACATCCAGAGGTCTTCTACCCAAGTGCGTGCCTTTGGGGAAGATGAATGTCAGAGTGGGGCCTCCTAGGTTGTCATGTCCCTTTTAACCACTCTCTTCCATCCCTTCTTTTTAAGCACCTCTTTTAATAGGGCCATTCAACCAGGATTTTTAACACAAACCACCTAGGCACTTTAACCATTCACTTCTTCACATTACTCCACCCCACACTAAAATGATGCGTGGTCCCCTACGCACTCACATATTCTCAAAAAGTAGCAATAAGGTTACTAGTGCCCAAGGCACCAAAAACAACAACAACGTGAAAGGGAAACACAAGAAAAGAAATGCATAAAGGAAAATTCTAAACTAACTGGCAAAACTGTCTTATTTACAAACACGAAGAAGACTTATTTATAGTAGGGATTCATCCTATTCCCATTTAATTATCCAGGAAACTTCATCCCATCGAGTGCTTGTAACTTGCACATGCCTGAATCAAGGATGTATGAGATTGTGTAAGGACCCAACCAATGGACTTTCAACTTCCCACGATGGCACAAAAATTTAGAATCATAAAGTAAGACCATCTACCCAACCTTAAAATTCTTATTTCTTATGTGGTGATCATGCCAAGCCTTTTGCTTTGATTTCTTTGTTGTTTGCTCCACTTGGCGAGTGATTGTCTCTCATCCAGCTTCATTAACTCATCAATTCTTTCTTCCAACACTTTCTCATTATCCAACCCTCCTATGCGTGTTATTTTCAGTGAAGGTAACATCAATTCAACTGACAAAACAAATTCCATGCCAAAAACCAAGTAGAACGGTGTGGCTTTTTTCATCCTTTTATATTTTTTCCTGTAAGCCCATATAACTACTGATACTTTTTCATCACAGTCTTGTCTTCCAACATCACAAATCTTGGTCAGGGTATGACTCAGTATTTTGTTTCATGCTTCCATAGTTCCATTTTCTTATGGGTGATAGGGCGTAGTCTTATGATAAGCCACCATGAACTCTACTAATAAGATCCTCATGGTCTCATTCAAGAAATGCATACCCCTATCGCTAGTTAAATTCAAAGGACATCCATACCTCATGATAAAGTTCTCCCATAAGAATCTTTCCATTGTGGCTGCTGTGTAATCTTTAGTTGGGGCTTCCTCCACCCACTTTGTCAGATAATCCATGTAAGTGATGAAAATAGCGTGACCCAGTCCTACACGCCACTAGTGAAATAGGGCATACAAAGTATATTGCCCACTTTTCAAAACGATCCACACTAGGGATAGGGTGCAAAGGCATTTCATCTCTCCTTCCTAGCTTTCCAATGCTCTGAGAATGGTCACACGCTTTACAATAGTCTTTAAAATCCTTGTACAGGGTTTCCCACCACAAACCTACCATTAATATCTTACGTACAGTGGCATCACCTGTATAATGTCCACCCACACTTCCTCCATGTGCTTTCTCTATTATGGCAAGGTGCTCATGATTTAATACACACATGCACAAAACTTCATCACGTCCCAACTTGTATAAGTCTCCATTGATCAGCATGTAGAGCATGACGTGTATGGCTATCTATTTCTTCTCTAATGCCTTCATTCCTTCTGGCGCTACACCTTCCTTTAAAAATACTGCAATCTCCTCCAAATCCAAGGTCACACATTGCAACCTAAAAAGTTACATGTTTGGCATTGTCTCCTCAATACTCTACATGTCCTCCCCTGAATCAAATCTTGACAAATGATCAGGTCCATAATTTCTCTTTTAGAATGGGCTTGTTCACCAAATACGTTAATCCATGTGGTCAGTGTAAGACACAAAGCGTGTTGCTAGCAGATACTGTATAAACTTGAAAAGTGCGTAGATCATTGACAATGCCTTGTGCTCAGTTGTGGTGTAATTCTTCTCTGCTAGTGTCAGCTTCTTCCTTGCAAAACACAGAGGAAGATCATCAATTCCTTCACCTAGCTATGTAAGCACTACTTCAATAGTGGTTCCTGAGGCATCTACATGGACATGGAAGGGATTCTCCCAAGAGGGAAAATGTAATATAGGTGCAGTGACAAGCCTATCCTTTAATGTATCAAATTCCCTCTACTGCACCTCTCCCCAATGGAAGGAACTTTTATGTCTAAGTAGATCCTCTAATGGAGCAGCGATCTTGTCATACCCCTTGATAAATTTCCTGTAATAACCTATATGCCCAAGGAATCCACATACTACGCTCTAGCTAGTAGGCTCCCCTAACCCCATAATAACTCCAACTTTAGTGGGATATACTAGTAAACCCTCCCTACATATGATATGCCCCAATAACATGCCAAAGGGTGAAGAAAATACGCATTTCTTAATATTGAGGAATATCCTCAACTACCTACACCTTTCAAACATCAACCTCAAATTGTCACAATGGTATTTGACTAGACCATACATTTTCCAATCATCCAAATAGACCTGAAGAAACTTATGGATGAAGTCCTAGAACACTTGCACAACGATGCACAAAAGAATAGTAGGTGCATTATTTAACCCAAAGGGCATGACCATATATGCAAAAATTCCCCACTCAGTGGAAAAAATTGACTTCTCCTAGTCCTCCTTTGTAATCCAAACTTGGTGGTACCCCAAAAATCCATCTGTAAATGAATAGATTTCACACCTAGTGACTCCTTCCAAAATTTATTCAGTGAAGGAGGTTGGAAAAGGATTGATGACTCAAAGTACGTTTAACTCCCTATAATCCATGCAAATCCTAATCTACCCATCCTTCTTGATGTTGATTACCATCAGACTTATCCATTCTAATTCTTCCACTGCTTCAATGATCCCAGAAGCTATCATTTTATCTATCTCCTCCTTAAACTTTACACATAAATTTGGATTCATCTAGTAGGGCCTCTTCCTAATCAAGCACGCACTATCCTTCAGCTTTATCTTCATATCTGACAAGGAATGGTGAACGCCTTTGAGCTCATGATACCTATGCAAAAATAAATCCTCAAATTCACGCAATAGATCAATGATCTTAGAGACTTCCCTCTTTATACCAGTAATCTCCAATAATATCTTCCTTAGGTTCTTCTCCTGAACTGATGTTAGCCTTCTTTGTCTTTAAGGACTCTTGGTAGGCAAGTGCATGAGTATCAACACTATCCACTACCTTGCACATCCCTATAAAATGGTTAACATCAAATTTTTCTACTTCCTCTCCATCAATCACATGCACCAACGTCCCTTTCTCATTTTCCAAACATGTATGCTCAAGCTATAACTCTTTTGTTTCCTCTACTTCCTCTTCAAAATGTGCCTCCAAACCTATTCCACTGAGTAACTCCAATAGCCTATCCTCCACCATGGCACTATCCCCCATGGTAGGGAACTTGATACCTTACAAGCCTTATCAACTGATGGCTTGGTACTCTGATACTCAAAGGTTTGAATGAGGTCAGCCGCGAGCTCTTGCCAATTCCTTTTCTGGTGGTGTGTCTCCGAATGAATCTACCATGTGTGCGCATAAACCTACAGTGTATAATATAACTTGTGCACCTAGAGGGATGGTGGTAAAGCTTTCGTGCCTTCTCTCTAGATTCTTTCACAATCCTAGATATGGAAAGAGGTGGTCTCCTTCCCATGGTAGTCCTTGATGATGGTGGGCACGTTGCTCCTAGAGAATCTGACAGAGAGATAAATTCTTACCTCGTGTCATTCCAAAAGGCTATCTTAATGTGTAGCCCACCACTGTGTAGTTGTGTTGAGCAAGACATAACTTAACATCCCCCTATGTTCCTTCTCATTCTTCCACCGAGCTTCCATTTCCTACAAAAATATCTCATGGAAGGCTCCTCCTGAATACATAGTCATCTCCTTTCCTCCTAGGTGCCAGACTGTGCATGCCTTTATCACCTTGGTCACTGACCCTCTCAACTACCATCCCATCAATTCATAAGTTCCATGCACCCAATTGTCACATGCTATACTAGTGGTAACACTTATTGACTGAGCATCCTCAAACTAGATAACCCCATTGGTAGGATGTATTATCTCTGAGTCCCTGATTGAGAACACATATATCCTGTCTAGAACTTTTTCCCCCAAAGGTTCAATTTAGGGTGTCAACTTCCCATCAGTCAGGGGTATAATGACCCACTCCTTGTTTTCAAAACTGATGTATCCTTTGTTGAACTGAAGGTCTGCATTGTTCTTGTAACACCATGGATGCCCAAATAATGCTACGAAATTGTCTACCTCGGAAAGTGCCAAGACTTTGAAGTCCCCAATAAACTTAGCTCCCTAGATAGTGATAGTTATATCCTTTAAGAAACTGATGGGAATCATCTTAGTCTTGTTTTCCATATATAACACATTTGAATATGGCTATAATAAAGTTCTTCCCATTTGATGCCAAGCATCCAAAGTTAGAAAATTAACCTCCACGCTAGTGTCAATGAGGATATTACCAAGAAGCCATCCATTTACAATTGAATTCAATGTGATCTCTTTATCATAGTCAATTCTGTGAGGGGGAAATTTTGCTTGCAAGACCTACCTCTCACACTCTCCTCTGGTGCATGCTACCTTCTATCTCATCCATGATCCTAGCAAGGGAATGATATTCTCTTGCCTTAGCATTTTTCACACCTCCTTGACCTCATCTAGGTCATCTTTCTATGCCTTGATCCTCCTTCCTTGTTCCTGCCCTCCTAGATTTCTCATTTAGACACTGTATCTCCCCTTGCAAGCTTCAAATAACATCTATGGTGTCTTCATATATCTCCTTCTGATACGCGGGGTGTGGGTACTTTCCATGAATGACCTCTTCCCTTTAAACCAGACTCTTTTGTCTTGGTATCTCCCTTGTGTGCATGGATTATTCCCTTGTTCTTACCAAGATAGGCTCCAAACCTTCATCCCATGTTACTCGAGGCATCCATTGTATGTTTTTCTTCTTGATGCTAACCATTGCCAGTGCCTTTGTCCTTCTGGAGATGCTGATTCATATGCTCATATAACGTCTAGGAACTCCTCATAATTATGCTTCTTTTCACACCATGAACACTGCAACAAGTCTGGGCCACTCACGTTTGTAATGTATCTATAGATCCATAGTGGAAACATGTTCCACATGTGGAAACTTAATCCTTCCTCCTCCATGGTTACCATCATCCATGGAATCCTCCATCAAAAACCTCTTCCTGACAGTGCACCTGCATCTACACACTCCTCATAATGGTAGTCATCATTCTTAGAACTACTGGTAATGATGGTTTGGATCACACCATGATCAATGGCCTCATGGATCTGGTCAATGAGCCTACAGTCCTTAGTAACATGGGTCATGTAGAGGTGAAAATCTTGTAATAACAAGATACATTCTTCTTGATTGTGCAAATTGTAGCAAGGGACATCTACTTAGCATTATGGTCCTCAATGACAGATTTCACAATCTAATGTCACAGCACCTACTATCCTCTAGGGGAAATTTTTCCTTAACATGCCCCTCTACCTCACAATTTGTGCACCACAAACCAATTGCAAGTCTCATGGACCAAGTTTGCATATAGATGTTTCCAACTGCTTAGACATAGTAGTAATATGAGCCTCCAAGAACAGCCTAACATCTAATATCAATACTACCAATGGCCTTGACAGCTATGCAGAAGTAGCCTCCAATGCCTTCACGCAGATCTTTAAAAGTTCTTATGACATAGATTCCCTTCTAAAAGGGGTCATCAATCCTCCAAACAAACCACTGTGCATGTCTGAGAAGGATGTATATCATATGATAATTTAGACAAGAGAGTCTTAAAGTATGCAGCATACTCACGTACACTCTCTGCCATTCCTTGATGTATCTCCTTCAAAGTGCTAATGTTTTTTTCCTCAAACTCAAGAATGTGGAACTCTGCCAGGAATGCATTCTTTAAGGTAGTGCAATCCACCATTTTTTAATGAGGATCATACTTTCCTATACTAGCTATCCATGCACCCTTGCAACATGGTTGCAAATTTACTAGCCTTTCATTCTTTGGGGTTGTGATACCCTTTACATGTGCCATAGCATTTCACACTTGTGAAAATATTCCGCAGCATCCTCAATGCCCCTATAATCTAGGTAAGTGTAGAGACATTTCAAAGAAAACTTGAGGTGGCTGGCCGGGACCTGAACCCTCCTGAACCAGATCCTCAGTTTTCACCTTTGGTATTTCTTCCACCACCTGATCCACTAGGTCTACTAGTTCATGAACCACCAGATCCACTAGGTCCACCAGGTCTAGAACCACCAGAACCACTAGGTCTAATAAGGTCCTAAACTAGTCAGTTATGCCACCAGTGCCCACCAACTCCTAGTCCTCACTAAACCACCAGATCCACAAGACCCACCATGGTCCTATAGTGGTCATACCAGGCACCCAACCATTCTACTAAACTACATGCCTATGGTCTACGACAATGCTCCACTCCCTAATAGCATAGACCATAAAGCTCCCAGATGTGACACCTTACTCCTGTGTGTCAAAAACTTACCTCAAAATTAATAGCAATGGGTTGGTGTTTGTAGCCATAGAAGAAGCCCAACTGAAAAATTATACCAGTCATAGGCATGTAGATCTGATCACCTATCCACTGGATTCCATTAGACTAGAAATACTTCTTCCCTGGATCATAGAAAACCAAGTACCATGGCTCGATCACTGGGTGGGTTCAAATATGCATGCCAATGACTCTCCTTCTCTCTCATGCATGATGAACTCTCACCAAAAGCCAAAGGGGTCTATCCTACACATGCTTGCCAAGATGGGGTCAGCACAGACTGCTCAGGTTCTCACGTCCTCTGTGTGAACCTCAACTCCTTCCCATAACGTCTGTCTCCATAGATCCATCGCACCTAGTAGCTTCATGTCATTCAGTAATCTCCCTTTCATGCATGCTTTGCCATACTTGGGCTGTCTTTCTCTCCTCCATCTCCTTTCTCCATCGTCATATCATCTGTCCATCTTCCTCCACCCAAGGTTCCTTACCCAGTGACATTCAGAGTTGGTTTCATCCGGCCATTGGGAAGTACTTCTAAATTCATGGTAACCATCAATATTTTCATATCCAGAGGGACAACATGTAGAAATGATCCTCTAGGCTCTCATAGAAACTCAAACTCAGCAACCTCCAGACAAGAATATATGGAAATGTCATACTCTAGAGTGTAGCTATCCAATACTCCTTTCCAGCAATGATCCATAGCACGGGTCCACATCAGATCTACATCATGTAGCCTTTGGTATTCCTCGTGGGTCCACACACATGATCCATATTGCCAACTTGATCTAGATGCATAGGCTGAGATACATTCATACAACTCCACTAGGAAGTAGTAGAAAAACAGTTCATACAGATCATGGTAGAGGTTCTCTTCTACCCATCCATGTGCATCAAAATCAGGTCTAGTGCCAAATCTCTAAGAAAATTCATCCTCCGTGCTCTTGAACCATGATTCAACACTTGCCAACATTAACCACTCTATCATTACTCATTACACAGATCATGATGAATGTTATTTCCCACTACAACTTTGAAAAGAGGTCCCAACAATGGAACAAAGATGTAGTCATTTTTACCCCTATCAAAAAAGAAAGGAACCCCATGCACACTGACCTATCACCAAACAGAAGTTGGGCACTCACCCGAGGAATGCACGGGTAACGAGTCTCACTTTTATGTGATTTCAGTGGGAAACATCATTTATGATTCGTGTTAAGAAATTTCAAAAGGATTTAAGACATACAAGAACCATAGAGCTCAGAACAACCTCTAGATCCTTATAGCTATTCCAAAAAGAGTACTTAACTGATTATATAACTTGTACCATAATAGAAAGAAGTATATAAGAATCCATACTTAGCATAAAATGAAAGAGAACCTATGAAAAATATGTATGCATCAGAATCATTGATGTTCATATATATATATATACATATATTAGTAGCCTCATTACATCCATGGAGCCATTTATAGAATGTCACAAATAAGTAGACTGTAATCATGCATTAAAACTAGATTAATGTAGCTAAGCTAACAAAAATAAATTATAGTCCCCTTGCCCAATACATCCTTTGCCAACTGTAATTACCCACTAACAGAGTTATTGCAGTATTTCTATAGAGCTCCATCCATTCTCTAGTTCTCTTCTCCTTTCTTCCTTTGTCTCTTTTTACTCTATAGGCTCTTGTATTTATAGCCTTTCTGGAATTCCAACTCATCCTCTAGCACCCTCAAATCTGATGCCAAGTGTTTGAATGTGGTCATCCATGTGAGCATGCTCCTCCAGGAATGAGCTTTCCACTTTATACCATCATGTGCTTCTAGAAGCTTCTACCGCAGGCATACTCCTTCCTGGGCCAACCTGTTGCCAGGCTAACACCTTAGCCACGCATAGTCAGGTCGTGTTGTTCATGTGTTCTAACCTGAATGCCCAATTTTGACTAAGTCCCAAACCCTTGGTTATGTCTGAGCACGTCAGTACATCACGAGCTTCCTTAAATCCTTTTCTTAAACCCTGCCTTACATGTGTTGTCCTTACGCACCTTTCCTTAACTGGGACCTTGCGCACCTATGCACCTTTTGTACTTAGTCAATATTCTAGGGGCCTAATAAAGGAGGAGACTTTGCTTCCTTCTTCTCATAGAACTCAACATCTCTGCTGGTGTAGACTCTCCTAGTCTTTGGATCCATTAATCTATACCCAAGAGTCTCTTCAATGTACCTAATGAACATGAGTTTTTGTGATTTCATGTCCAATTCATTTATATTCTTCTTAGGTATATGTATACTTTCTTTGCACCTAAATACTCTAAGGTATGCAACATATGATTTTCATTTTGACCATGCTTCATGTGGTGTTACTCTGTTGAGAGTAACTATGGGCACTCTGTTCAAAAAATACACTGATGTCTTTACTACTTCTGCCAGGAAGGTCTTTGCTAGTCCAGAGTCATTGATCATACATTGCACCATTTCCATAATAGTATAATTTCTTCTCTCAACAACACCATTCTTGCTACAGTGTGTGTGGAGGAGGAATTTGTCGATGAATCCCATGATCTTATAGGTAGTCTTTGAACTCATTATTGGTGAATTTGCCCCCTCGATCTGAGCGGAGAGTTATGATGTGACGGCCAATTTTGTTCTCAACAACTACTCTGAACTTCTTGAAGGTTTCAAAATCTTCACTTTTCTTGCAAAGAAAAAATCCACATTTTTCTTGAATAGTCATCATCAAAAAGCATGAAATACTGAAATCCATAAATGACTTGGTTACATTAGACTGCAAATATTGGTATGAACCAGGTCAAGCTTTTCATGAGCTTGAAAATTACTCTTCTAGAATGAAGCTCTGTGTTGTTTTCCTACTAGGTAGTGAGGAACACTTGTTTATATCCTTCTGAAGAGATGGTAGCCCATGTACCATATTGCACTCAGTGAAGTGTCTCAAGATACTTGAAACTAACATGACCAAGTCTCTGATGCCACAACTATGTAGAGGTAGAGTTCTTAGCCATAAGTGCCCGATCATCTTTATGGAAAAAATCAACCTGGAACATGTGTCCCGCATTGGAGGCTTTTGCAACTATTTTCGAGCCTCGTGATTTGTCTCGAATTAAACACATTTTCTTTCCATGGAATGACTATCAAAGTCAAGTTTTAAGTTGTGATCTAGGATTTAACTAACTGATAGAAAATTCTTTGTCAACCCAGGGACATATAAGACATCTGATAATCTACAGTTGCATGAACCAAGGGGTAGAGAAATGTTCCCAATCCCCTGAACTGTGCATATGAAGAATCATCACCCAATGAAACATGGATTTTTGAAGGCATGTCCCTCATTGAAGTAAACTAGTTTCTTTGGTAGGTCATGTGTTTAGTGGTTACAGAATCAACATACCAGACATCACAAGATGATCTGGATGGTTCACTTGATTGAGCAATGTACAAGAAGTCTTGATTATCTGAATGTTCTTCTTACTCAACAATATTGCTTACTGATGGGGTATTCTTTTCCAGTTCCCCTTTTTCTTACCCTTGATTGTAGTTATATGTCCCTTGTGATATTATTGGTGTTGAGGTCCAAAATTACTTGATGAACCTTTCTTATAAGTATTATACCAACAATATTTCAATTCATGTCCTCTTTTATAGATTGGACATTTCTTATTTTGTTGTTTGTCCCTTTGATGTTGATTCTGATTTTGGGACTTTTGATAGGAATTAGGTTTTCCTTTACCTTTTCCTTTCCATTTTTGATGAGAAGAAAGTTCCTTCTCCTCTTCATCATCCTTATTATACATGGCTTCCTCTTGTTACAGTAGGTTTACCAACTTGTCAAAACTAACTATTGTATCTGAACAAGTCTAGTGTTGTCAAAAATACAGTATGAAGAAGGGAGAACTCTCAGAAAAATGGGAATGAGAGCTTCATCTGTGACTACTTCTCCCTGGGCTATAAGTGAAGCCCTCAACTCTGCAACTCTTCTTAAGAAAACTTCAATTTTTTCATTCTACTTGAACTTCAGTGTGTGTAACTGAATCTGCAAATTCAATGGATATTCTTGTTTTTGGCCTTGTATAACCATGCTCAACTTATCCCATGCTTCTTTGGCTATTTTGGCATCTCGAATGTGGGGTTACACATCATCAAACACTCCAAACAAGATGATGAGTTTGTCCTTCTGATCAGATTTATCAAAATGTCATTGTTTTGTTGTATCAATAGTTGATCTAGTCAAGAGTACCATTCACAACAGTCCAGATCTCTTCAAACTCAAGTTGTGTCTTGATTTTTGTCTTCCTATGCATCATAGTTGTTTCCTCTGAGTAGTTGTGAATCTAGAAGAAAAAATTTGGGGGCATTGGTGCCCATTTTACATAAATCACTGACAGGGTTAGGCTCTTATCACTCCAGGTATAAGGTCTCCCAATCTATATACCATCAGTTTGATATACCAAACCTTTCTATATACGCACCCTTCCAATATACCCATTGGTATGTGGAAGAATCTCACCCTTTCAATATACTCGGTGGTACATGAAAGAGGCATTAATGTACGTGAAAGAATTCAATACATGGTACCAAGACAGTATTGAAAGGGGTCTATGTAATTATTGACACCGGGTCAAAGAAATATCCTCATACACACATGTAACTTCACTATATACTTGGATAATTTCTCAGTCTGATATTTAAGTCATGTGCAATCATTCATAGATAGATGGGATGGCTCATAGTGTGTGCATTGTGTCCTTATTACTCCCCGTCGATTTAAAGGGTCGATGCCTGAGATGACATTGTTGTAGCTATATTAGGTGTTAAGTGTAGTAGTAGTTGCGATAGAATTTACCCGTAAGAGCTTCCTAGAGGCACTGTATATACCGAACACTGCGAATGAGATCTAGGATCTCATGAGTGTTTTTAGAACCAAATTTCACTATTTTTTATTATAATTCTCTGCTAGTTTCTAAGTAGTTACAATGTTTACGGTTGATTGTGGCAACCTGTAAATAAGTACAATATACTGAAGTATACAAATTACATTAAATTTTATGGAAAAATTGAATTAAAGGCAAGTTTTTTATTGTTTTTTGTAGGCCCTGGTGGCCTCTGGAGCCCAATATGGATTTTATGCAAAAATCTGTAAAAAATAGCTAAAATGTAATTTTCCAATTACATACCCCTTTGGTGAATGTTGCTCTAGAATAAAAAATAGGCCTAATAGGAGAGAATTTTTTTTGACCCTATATTAGGGTTTTTCTCACTCAAATTTTAGAGGCTTGGTTTTAGTCATGACTAAGTTGTTTAGCTGAGTTGCTGCCTCTATGTTTGATAGTTTCACTAGTTTTTCCTCCAAATTTCAAATTGATTGAAAATTTTTGTTGGGGGTGGGGGTCAAAACCCAAACCTTAATTCCCTAATTCTATGGGTCACAACCAATTGGAGCCTCAAGTGATTTACTATAGAAAATGAAGAAAAAATTGTTAGTATTAAAAAATAGAATAATCGACCTGACCTTTTGAACAAAATGTGACTTAGACATAAAGTTGAAGCTCCATGTGGCACCTAGAAAGTGGAGAAGAAAGATTAGGTGATGACGATCCAAGTGGATGTGCATGTTTTATCTCCTTATTTTTTTTGAGATGCCTTTTCCTTATTTATCCTCCTTTTTGCATTGAAATCTGCCGTTGTTTTTATTTTCGCAAGTCTGGGTCACCGTGTGAGCCTCTTTCCATTGTTTTTAATAATATTTTTGTTTTGATTAAGAGGATCTTTTTGCTCTCTATTTGGCTTGAATATTATTTTTGTTTCAAGTGGCACAAGGTTCAATGAATCTGGGTCTAGCGTGTGGATAAAGAGTATCACTTTGAAAAACACATTGTTCAACTCTTCAATGCCCAACTTGGCCGACTTGGATTAAATGGTAAAGGCACAACTCAGTTGACTAGTGGAATGGCTTGATCCACTTTAAATAGGGGTCAACTTGTGTATGCAGGTAGTGTGGTTGAATCAGTTGAAATATATTAGCTCAGTTCACAATAAAATGACTAGACCTTTAGGTTGCCTCAATACACAATTAAAAATATAATCTCCAACTTGGTTTGAAACTACAATGTAAATGCCTGAATACTAATTGATATTTGGCTTGATGTTGAGCTCTACATCTCGATGGGGGAGAGATCCTTCTAGAAACTAAAGATAGAGTCCTGGTGACCAATTAGAATAAATTTTTTCCTAATTAGGATCATTATCTAGAGTAACCAGAATGTTGTCTCTAAATTTAGTGACAAAATCCCTAATGAGGAAAAATTTTTTTTTAAAATCTTGTATATGTATTAGCTGTAAAAACAATTTTTCATAGTGCAGAGAGCACCAAGGAAAAAAATTGATTTTCATTTACCTAGAGATTCTACAGGAGGTTGTGGGGATTGCATGGAGTTTTGGGAAGCTGCATGAGGCATCACTAGCTCTCCTGTGAAGAAATTTTCTTCTTTAAAACTTTTCCTTCCTTTGCAACCTTCTCCAACCTTGCCAGGAGCTTCAACCAACCCTGGTATCAAATGTAATATAAGAAACAGGAGCAGAAGCCTAATAGATTTATTATGTTAAATCAAATCAACCATTTACACAGGTGTAGGCTGTAATATATATGTATTGGATAACTGCTTACAAATAAAATAGAGAGGTTACACAGGTGCAACTATGAACAAATACAAGAAATAGTATCGTTAAAACAATACAAATCCCGAATGATATAATAAAACAAAATAGATGGTTATAATATAACCATATAACATTTAATGAATAAAATAACTAACTATTAAATACAAAATTAATTAAGGTAATATATTTATCCTAACAACTAGGGTGGTGACCGTGTTGTCAGCTAATTTTGGCCTAACAAAATCAATAAATGTATGAGAAATTTTACAAAAATATTTAAAATTTCAAAGTCAATCTTTCACGTGATTTTCTCCTATATCATCATCAATAATCTTATTCTCACAGTTATTTTGGAAATCATTTCATTCATTTTGACATAACCCATTCTCTCATTAGGACGCAAACCATGTATCAATCATATTTAATTACTTATTTACCCTGTTGTTTACATAAAATTAATATTTATTCAAAAATTTTAAGATTTCTTAATTAATAAATATTATATTTAATCTTATGGAAGTTGTTTGAACAACATTTGAAGAAATTTTCATGTTTTTTGTCATTGTCGTAACTATTGAATGAGCAAGTGTCAGGGACAATTATTGTTTCACTTCATTGTTTCAATAGACAATATTTAATTTTTCTTCCATCATCTAGAGAATGGACTGCCCCAAAAAGACACATACTCACTGTATGAACAGAATTATTTCCATACTGTACAGTCCAAGATTTATTCATTTTTCCAGCCTTTTCTTTTAAGTTTAGAAGTAAATTTACTAGAAATAAAACATTCAGTAGCTCTTGTATCAAAAAGAATAGTGACAGGTATGCCAAATAACTTACCTGAAACTTCTATAGGTGTCACCTGCTTTTCAGCTTGCTTGTCTGCTACTGCAGCATGTATCTTATGCTGCTGATTATGATCATCCTTCTTCAAAGGGCACTGATTTACGTAGTGGTCTTTGCCACAATTGTAGCAGCCTCCTACAGGTCCCTTTTTAGGCTCAAAAATTACCTCCAACCTTGTAATTATAACGTTGTCCTCCATAGGGCTTCTACCCATTGTTATAATTTTTGGAAAAATTATCCCTTACATTTCCAGCAGGCTTATTTGCTACTGTTTTCTTAGGATTTAATTATCACCTGGAAACTTACTTCTGTTTCCAAACTTTTTCCATGGTCCCTTTTTGGGTGCAAGAGAGGTTGAAGAAGGGTTTGCAATCTTCTTCCACACTTCCTCTTTATGAGTAGAAATAGCCTTTAATTTCTGTTCTTGTCTTATGGCCTTTTCAACAACTCCTTCCATAGTGGTTGGGATGTGAACATCGACCTCTCCCCCTATCACGGGATTCAGTCCCATGATAAATTTTTGTATTCTAAACTTCTCGTCAGTTTGATACTGCAGTACATACTTGAGGAGTTTTGTAAATTGCTCCCAGTATTCAGTTACCGTTAGCTTCCCTTGAGCTAAGTTCTGGAATTCTGTCATTTTCTGATCATAGAAAAGTTGTGGCAGCCAACGTTTCCTAAAATAGCCCTTAAATTGATCCCAAGTAATATTGGTCTCATCAATATTTAGCTCAGCTTTACGGCTATCCCACCATGAAGATGCTTCGTGGGAAAGCATGATAGGCTCCCCAAATAGCTTTGGTTTCCTCTAAGAAGTTTCTTATTACAAAGTACTTATCCATTTCATTGAGCCAATTCTCAGCTCCATCTCCTAATGTGGTGCCATCATATTTAGGTGGGCTTATCCTTTTTATATCATTAGTGAGTTCTGCTGCCAACCTGGCCTTTTTGTTTTCTGGTTGGACAGGTGCATTTCCAGCATTATTATCAACACCCATATCGGGGTTGTCCTCAGGAGGTTGCTGATTGTTATTACCAGCTTCATCATCCTCCTCATTTCCCATTACTTGTTGTTCAAGTACATCCAAACGATCTCTTGTGTCCAATAGGGCAGCAAGGATCTCATCAAGTTTTTGGGTTGTTGCCACCCCTCCTTCAGGTGGAGCATTATTTGCAACGTTCCCCCTTGTTCTAACCATTTTCTGTTACAAGAAAATTCAGGTTTTTATCAGATTATGGACACAATAGGTCCAAGAGCTGCAACCTTCAGCTCTGATATAGTACAATAGAACAAGTAAATTTTTTTTTTTTGATAAATGCTTCCTAGTTCTAAATACATAATTTAGAACTCACAAATCAAAACAACCATTCTTATAACAGATAACCATATGCAGCTGTAATGACTCGGAGTACCTCCGATCTATTCATTCCATGACTCGGTAATCTACCGATCTATTCATGAGTATCAAAGAGTTGGCATTTTTATTTTAACACATCACTCTTGCGGTTCTCTTCCCTAATCTGGGATTCAGAATGCTCTGTCCAAGGAACCTATCTGAATAATTGTTACCATTATTCATCGGCATCTCGTCCCTTAGACTAGGTGACATAGGACAACGCAATCAGCAGCTTGCGATACTTTGGCCAAAGATTTGAAACATACTGCTTATGTCTCGTATTCCTTGACGGCATACTCGTCAATCTGGAATACGTCCTTCACCCCATTCCTATGTTATGTAGAATGTCTTATACTGACTTCTGTCAGTCTCTCCTGCCCCAAGTTATTCACTCAGGAATGGATTAATAATATGACAACGTTATAAGGATGCTCACGAGGACTAGGGATACGCTGACATACTGGGTCAACCCTAGTTAACCCAGTGTGTCAAGATACCCCGAGTCTCCAGGGGCAGCCTTATAACATGACCACATTCCTAACCAGTCCCAGAGTAAAACTTGTTCGAGTTTAAGGTGTAAATCTTAACGATCAATGCAAAGGGTGTCGCCATAAGTCACCTGCATTGTTGTATCTTCGAGAAGATCCTAATCTTCTCGAAGGTACAACCCTGCAGTTGACTTGTGCCATCAACCTTCAAATCCACCTCGAAAAGATCTACTTATTTTTAAGGTGTTACATACGTTGAGTTAAAGTTATACTTTAAGACGCTCCTTTTAGGGTAGTCTTTTCCCAACCCCTGGGTTCCTCACCTTAGAATTACCTTTCTTAATAAAACCCATTTCACAAAGAGAAGTTATTAAGATTTGAGGTCTCATCAAGGAGTTCATTGTTAAACAGTAATCTAAATCAACGAAATTGGGCAATAGCCCTTAAATCTTCACATAAGGTTGCTAACCATACCCTTTTAGGTTTATATCAGTTCTCATAACTGAAATATATCTTACTTATTAGTATTGAGATATAGTGATTAAAAATCCAATTAAACGTTGTCTTGACTTAGATCAAGACTAGGAAGTAATAATTTATTCAGCCCGTTTAGCTTCCTGTTGAGGTTTATTTTAACCTTAGCTTCTCGAAAGACAGTGATCTAAATTCCAATTTAGCTTTAGATAGAACATAACAGAACTACTAAACATTCACAAGTATTCAGTCACATAATCTTTGCAAAGCTTACTTAGAGAATCCCAAATGTCTCCAAGGTATACAATAATAACAATGCTCTTAAAATCATTCGAACCGAAGAAGTTCAATCCATCAAGATACGAATGCAAACACATAAGTAACAAATACCTCATTTCATTCATTTCTAAGCTAATCAAATACATTTTATGCATTCAGCATATTTGATACAATACTCAACAGCAAAAGAACATCTTTCTTCAAGTAGTACATTTAGAGAATCAAATTGGAATTCATCATAAAACCAAATTAAACAATCTGAACATCATATCAGATCTGCGTGTCTTTACCACTTACGGCAACCATCTGCAAAAATTGTCAACACGGGTCAGTTCGGTGAACTGAGCATGATAAGCACTAATTCTTAAAACAATTGCAATCCACCAATTGTTCTCATTAAACAACCTGTTTATATGAAATCATTTCTTCAAATTACAAACTTAAATCAGGCTATTCATCCTATATGTTAGAGACTAAGAACATATGAATACAACCATTCTAAAGACAACAAAACTCCTACAAGATTGTTTCTAACAATTTCTCAAAGGCAGTTAAAACATTCAACAAGCTCACTGTCTTAATTCTTTTATCATCATAACACATTTCAATGGTATTGACAAGTATACCTATTTATACAGCAACACACATTTTATACCAGTCTCTCCATACAATACCACAGTTTATTCTTGTTATGCCCTTACCGTAGAGATCGCAAAAGGATGCAAGAAGAAAGCACACAAGTTTCCTGACTAGGAGAGAGAGAGAATTTTCCTATTCAACTTATTATACATCAACATATAAATTACAGTCTAGAAGAAAGAAACAGAGTCAATCAGATTCCTAAATCAATAACATGTTATGGACTGTACCGAATCCTTTAGAATAATGCAAATACATTTACGCATGCGACTAAACAGTCGAGATTACAAGAAGAACTACAGTTCCATCTAAATCCAATTATAAAATCACCTGTAGCTATTAAGCAATACAAGAGCTCTCGCGACAAGCAACAGTAAATAATCCAACCATGAACAGACTCAACAATTCTTTTCCATATCATTCATCAACATGAATATACCCATCGCCATTGTTTAACATGGCACAGCTAGGAGCTCTTTATCACAGTCAGCCACGAGACTAGATAACACTTAAAACAAATGACGTTCCATATGCAAATACAGTGATATTCACACTGAGTCTAAACACAAACATGCACAGCTTCATTCAACTGAATCTAATCCCTATGAATGTACAGCAAGGACTTATATTAGAAGTCGATTTCCATTAATAATCACAACAAGGTCTTCACAGAAGCCGAATTCCATAACAATAATTTCCTCAAAGTTTCATCGAAGTCGAGCTACTGGAAATACAACAGGGTCTCAAACAGAGTCAGTTTATAAAGAAAACCCATCCTTTAATTCCACAGAAGTCGAACTGAATATAACACAACAATGTAAGAAAGAGTCTTTACGATATGCATGCACAACGAGGACTTAATTCGAGAATCGAGCCAACTCGCAACATATCAAGGACTCCAACAGTGTCAAATCCAACCAGTACTCATAACCAAGGTTTCGATTGAAGTTGAATTCATACGAAAACAATTCAAGATACCCAATAGTACTCACAACAAAACTTCAACAGAAGTTAAAAACATAAATATACGTTTCAAGGACTCCAACGGAGTCAATACCATCAGTATTCACAAGTATTCAAACTAAGCTTAGACAGAAGTTGAAATACAAGATACATTTCAAGGACTCTCACTGAGTCAATACCAACAGTATTCACAACTAAACAAGTATTCAACAGAAGTAGAAACAATACAAGATACATATTCAAGGATTCCAACAGAACTCAAAACCAATGAGTATTCCACAACTAAGCTTCTACAGAAGTCAATAACATACACCCATTTCAAGGATTCCAACAGTATGCACAAAGAAAATACAGAAGTTAAAAACATAAGTTACGTTTCAAGGACAAAAGGAGTCGAAACCAATATAGCATTTCAACACTTCTAAGAAGTCGTAACATACTATCAACATATTCAAACCAACATATCATTCAAAACTAAGCTTAACAGAAGTTGAAAACATACGAAACATTACAAAGACTCTCACTGAGTCATTTTCATATAATCCTAAAAAACTTTCAACAGATTCTAACCCAAAATTGCAAACACAGTAAGGACTTCTACAATAGTCACATTCAAGTAGAATAATCACAGCAAGCATTCCAACAGAAGAACTTCAAGTATTCACAGCAAGATTCAACAGGGTTCAATCAACAATAAGAGCACAGCCGGTCTTTAATCGAAATGAATCCAAAAGGAAGAATAAATACAGTAACCATTCCAACAAGGTCTTCGAAAAACCCGAGATTCATAATTCCACAGGAAAAGAAGAACCAAAACATTGCTTCAAACCAAATGAACTGAAATCACCTGAACAGAGTTGTTTTAATGGAAGCATTTGAAGTAAAGCAAGATTTTTAAAAGTCAGGGCCTATCATGCCTGGTAATGTCACTTTAAAAATCTGAAGAAGACCTCTGAATGAGCTCGAGCCTTCTCCTCTTCTTCCACGATAGATTCAGCAACAATAATTTGTTACCCTCATGCCTTATAAACTTTCCTCGACAGAGAAAAGAGCTAGTTATTCTCATAGTTGCCATGCAACACCAAGTAGACTGGTTCGAAGAACCAGTGATCAAACAGAGAGAAAACCGGAGCGTATGGAAAACCAAACAACCAACTAGTTTTCCATTTTGCATGCCTTCCCGAGCAATCCGTGCTCGGGAACCGAGTTCATCAATGACATTAACTCCAAGATTCCCGCCCAATCTCCATTGCCACCGACCGCCATAGTTGGCGATTGACAAATGCAAACAAAGACCATTTCCAGATTTGGCGACTCTGCCACGTCGGTCTCAATAGATATTTACAACCTCCACCAAATCCCAAGTCCTTCATCCTTATCCATCTCATAAATGCCATAGAAACTACCGCCCATGGCTCGTACCCCTTCATAGGTCCCCCTTCATCCACTATCATTAGTTAGGTTAGAAACATAGGTTAGATCTTAAGGTAATACTTTAGTCTTACTTCCATAGTGCTAGGTCGCTAACCTTAGGAACATTTAGCTTATAGTTTAGGGCTAGGTTAGATTAGCACTAATCCAACCCATAGGTTATAGTTTAGGTTTAGGTTATTAACCTTAATAAATCCAGTCTAGGTCTAACAAATAGAATCGTTCAGTATAAGAACCAACAGAGTATAACATTCCCGAAATGGATTCTATCCAGCATTGATAATAAGCTAGCAGTATATACCAGAATTTATTACCTGGCTCAAGGTCTAGACCTTCCTGATATTACGATATCGGGAACCAATTCATTTAACACGATCAGCCTGAGTTAGACTCCTGAATTGCTTATTCAACACATTCAGACCTTGCAACCTTCGTAAGGTCTATAATTTTTGTTCATCCAGAATAAACTTAAAACATCTCTTGGATCAATGCCACTGATCCAAGGCTGAGTCATAAAGATGGGTAAATCCACAATTCATCCCGAAATCAGATTGAACTCAGGTGCTAAAAATGAAAGAAATAAAAGAGTCCAAGCATATCCTGACTCAGTCAAAGATCTTCAAGAGCAAAGAAGATACAATCCATATCAAGCATGACTTCACAATCAAAGGAACACATCCTTATACAGAAGAAATCATATATCAACACTTGAATGCTCAGGAGGAAGTAACAATAGTTCAGGGTGTTACATGCTTCCCTCCTAAAAGATTCATCGTCCCGATGATTACATATTTGATTTACCTTCAGGTCAACCAATTTATTAGTTCACAATACAATGTGACTATTTCCAACTTGAATAGTTCCAGAAATCAATGTCACGATACATTTTATTCAGCCTGAATAATGTTTGCCTCAATCTGGCTTTCATATAGACATGAAAAAGATAAGTTCATAAAAAAAATGTTTTGTCAACAGATTTCATTCTGTTGAAAAAGAAAAGGAAAAGCAATTTTCATCTCTTCCAGATTTTCCCAAGTTGCACTTTCTTCGTTAAACTGGTCCCACTGGACCTTACATTGCTGTATTTCACGATTTCTCAAATGCAATTGGTGAGTTTCCAGCACTCGTGTGGGTTTAACCACGATTATTCCTGGGTCTTGGACCTGCAAGGAATTCCAATTTAAGACATGTGACAAATCTGAAACGTATTTCTTAAGCAAAGAAATATGGAAAACATCATGCATGCGAGACAAAGCAGGTGGTAATGCTAATCGATAAGCTACAGGATTGATTATTTCGACAATTTCGAAAGGTCCCACGTAACGAGGTGACAACTTGGCAGCCTTGCCAAAAGTTATAGAACTCTTTCTGGGTTTAACACGAAGAAAAACCTTCTCACCAAGCTCAAACCTTCGATCAACCCGCTTAAGGTCAGCATAGCTCTTCTGCCTATCTGCTGCTTCCTTTAATCGTTCACGAATCAACTTTACTTGCTGTTCCATTTCAGTGAGGATATCTGGTCCAATTACCACTCTATCCTCAATACTATCCCAACTAACAGGGGTTCTGCACTTCCTTCCATAAAGTGCTTCAAAAGGTGCCATTTTAAGAGATGAGTGATAAGTGTTGTTGTATGCGAATTCAACTAGTGGAAGATACTCTTCCCATTTATACTGTTGATCCATGCAATACATTCGCAACATATCTTCCAACACTTGATTTACTCTCTCTGTTTGTCCATCCGTTTCCGGATGATATGCAGAACTGAAGTTTAGTTTCGTTCCAAGAGCTGTATTAAGCGTTTGCCAAAATCTTGACGTCATTCTAGGATCCCTGTCAGATATAATCAATTCTGGTACACCATGTAACCTGAAAATTTCGTGCACGAATCTTTTGGCCAACACTGGTGAATCATCCTTTAGATTTCCAGCGATGAAATGAGCTACCTTAGTTAGTTTATCTACAACTACCAGGATAACATCATGTTTATTCCTGGACATAGGTAACCCTTGTACAAAGTCCATGCTTATTACTTGCCATTTGTACTGCGGTATGCTATGGGGATATAATAGTCCAGCAGGGTGCATGTGTTCTGCCTTAACCCGCTGACATTCCAGACAATGAGTCACAAAATCAATAACATCCTTTTTCATACCTTTCCAAAAGTATTGTTGTTTTAGATCAGCAAGCATTTTTGTGATACCCGGGTGTCCAGAGAAGGGTGAATTATGAAATTCAACTAACAACTTCTTTCTCAAATCGTTCAGCATAGGTACGTATACCCTGTTTTCATAACGTAAGATTCCTTCATTATCAAAATGAAAACCCTTATACCTTTCATCATTAGGTTCTGCAGCAAGCGCTGCTTTTACTT
Source organism: Taxus chinensis (assembly GCA_019776745.2). Classification (NCBI taxonomy): domain Eukaryota; kingdom Viridiplantae; phylum Streptophyta; class Pinopsida; order Cupressales; family Taxaceae; genus Taxus; species Taxus chinensis. The sequence goes on from JAHRHJ020003756.1 coordinate 33,415, forward strand.
GCTGAAAGTATATATCAGATTCTGAGGCACTTTTTACCTCATCCTTAAACTGAGTTCTTAATGTTATAAGAGCAGAAATGTGCTTCCTACGACTTAGAGCATCTGCTACCCTATTCTCTTTCCCTTTGATGTAGCTAATATCAAAATCATATTGAGATAAAAATTCTAACCACCTTCTCTGTCTGGCATTTAGATTAGGCTGAGTGAAAATATATTTCAGTCCTAAGTGATCAGTTTTCAACTCAAAAGGTTTCCCAAGTAAATAGTGTCTCCAGACTTGAAGCGCATGAACAATGGCAGCAAGCTCCAAATCATGAGGAGCATAATTCAGCTCATGTAACTTAAGTTTTCTACTTTCATATGCTATGACTTGATCATTTTGTAACAAAACACCTCCAAGGCCTTCCCCAGAAGCATCCGTTACAACAGTAAAGCTCCCATTAGGGTCTGGTACAGCTAAAATAGGTGCGGAAGTCAACTGACTTTTCAGACTTTTGAAAGCAGTTTCACACTTATCATTCCAAATAAATTTCTTATCCTTCTTCTGCAATGAAGTTATCGGTGCAGCCACTTTAGAAAAATCCTTAACAAATTTTCTATAATAACCAGCAAGACCCATGAAGCTTCTTACTTCGTGCACATTCTTTGGTGCAGGCCACTCAGTTATTGCCACTATTTTTGAAGGATCTACAGCAATTCCTTCTTTACTAATGACATGACCCAAATAGTGAACTTCTGTATCAAAGAAAGAACATTTGGATAACTTACCATACAACTTTCTTTTTCTCAAAATTCCCAAAACTATCTTCAAATGCTCATTGTGCTCCTCAACACTTTTAGAATAAATGAGAATATCGTCCAAGAATACAAGTACAAACTTGTCCAAATATTCTTGAAAGATATTATTCATTAAGTTCATAAAAGTTGCGGGTGCATTAGTTAATCCAAAGGGTAGAACCGTGAATTCATAATGTCCGTACCTTGTTCGGAAAGCTGTTTTATGAATATCTTCCTCTCTAATCCTTAACTGATGATAACCAGATCGAAGATCTATCTTAGAATAAACCGCTGCCCCACGCATCTGATCAAATAGATCGTCGATCCTTGGAAGTGGGTATCTGTTCTTGATTGTTGCTTTGTTCAACATCCGATAATCAATACACAGCCTAAGTGTTCCATCCTTCTTTTTCACAAATATTACTGGCGCTCCCCAAGGTGAAACACTTGGTCTAATCAAACCTTTAGACAAAAGTTCTTGCAATTGTGCCTTAAGCTCGACTAACTCTGTAGTAGTCATCCGATAAGGTGCTTTGGAAATAGGTTCTGTTCCTGGTTTGATTTCGATGGTGAAGTCAAATTCCCTCTTGGGTGGTAAACCTGGTAATTCCTCTGGAAAAACATCCTTGAAACTTTGCAACAGTGGAAATCGTTTCATGGAATCACCATCTTCTTCTGAAAATTCAGATATCTTTACTGCATAAAGGGTACATCCTTTGTTTTTAGCCTTTTTAAGCTGCATAGCTGACAGTTTTCTAACTGAAATCTCCCGTTTCACACCTTGAATCTCTGCTGCTTTCAGCCGATCATCTAAACATTTTATATTCTTTTCATAGCAATCTACTTTTGCTTTATGGTCAGCTAACCAATTGACACCGATGACAATGTCATACGATCCCAAAGGTGTAACATAGAGGTCAACTTCAGTGGAAAAGTTAGGTAAGTCAAGGACTGCCCCAAAAAGACACATACTCACTGTATGAACAGAATTATTACCATACTGTACAGTCCAAGATTTATCCATTTTTCCAGCCTTTCTTTTAAGTTTAGAAGCAAGTTTACTAGAAATAAAACATTCAGTAGCTCCTGTATCAAAAAGAATAGTGACAGGTATGCCAAATAACTTACCCGGAACTTCTATAGGTGTCACCTGCTTTTCAGCTTGCTTGTCTGCTACTGCAGCATGTATCTTATGCTGCTGATTACGATCATCCTTCTTCAAAGGGCACTGATTTGCGTAGTGGTCTTTGCCACAATTGTAGCAGCCTCCTACAGGTCCCTTTTTAGGCTCAAAATTACCTCCAGCCTTGTAATTATCACGTTGTCCTCCATAGGGCTTCTGCCCATTGTTATAATTTTTGGCAAAATTATCCCTTACATTTCCAGCAGGCTTATTTGCTACTGTTTTCTTACTATTATCCCCTGGAAACTTACTTCTGTTTCCAAACTTTTTCCATGGTCCCTTTTTGGGTGCAAGTGAAGTTGAAGAAGGGTTTGCAATCTTCTTCCGCACTTCCTCTTTATGAGCAGAAATAGCCTTTAATTTATGTTCTTGTCTTATGGCCTTTTCAACAACTCCTTCCATAGTGGTTGGACTGTGAACATCGACCTCTCCCCCTATCACGGGATTCAGTCCCATGATGAATTTTCGTATTCTGAACTTCTCGTCAGTTTGATACTGCGGTACATACTTGAGGAGTTTTGTAAACCGCTCCCAGTATTCAGTTACCGTTAGCTTCCCTTGAGCTAAGTTCTGGAATTCTGTCATTTTCTGATCATAGAAAAGTTGTGGCAGCCAACGTTGCCTAAAATAGCCCTTAAATTGATCCCAAGTAATATTGGTCTCATCAATATTTAGCTCAGCTTTACGGCTATCCCACCACGAAGATGCTTCGTGGGAAAGCTGATAGGCTCCCCAAATAGCTTTGGTTTCCTCTGAGAAGTTTCTTATTGCAAAGTACTTCTCCATTTCGCTGAGCCAGTTCTCAGCTCCATCTCCTAATGTGGTGCCATCATATTTAGGTGGGCTTATCCTTTTTATATCATTAGTGAGTTCTGCTGCCAACCTGGCCTTTTTGTTTTCTGGTTGGACAGGTGCATTTCCAGCATTATTATCAACACCCATATCGGGGTTGTCCTCAGGAGGTTGCTGATTGTTATTACCAGCTTCATCTTCCTCCTCATTTCCCATTACTTGCTGTTCAAGTACAGCCAAACGATCTCTTGTGTCCAATAGGGCAGCAAGGATCTCATCAAGCTTTTGGGTTGTTGCTGCCCCTCCTTCTGGTGGAGCATTATTCGCAACGTTCCCCCTTGTTCTAACCATTTTCTGTTACAAGAAAATTCAGGTTTTTATCAGATTATGGACACAATAGGTCCAAGAGCTGCAACCTTCAGCTCTGATACCAAGATGTAACATCCCCATTTTAGTACATTAGAACAAGTAAATTTTTTTTTTTTGATAAATGCTTCCTAGTTCTAAATACATAATTTAGAACTCACAAATCAAAACAACCATTCTTATAACAGATAACCATATGCAGCTGTAATGACTCGGAGTACCTCCGATCTATTCATTCCATGACTCGGTAATCTACCGATCTATTCATGAGTATCAAGAGTTGGCGTTTTTATTTTAACACATCACTCTTGCGGTTCTCTTCCCTAATCTGGGATTCAGAATGCTCTGTCCAAGGAACCTATCTGAATAATTGTTACCATTATTCATCGGCATCTCGTCCCTTAGACTAGGTGACATAGGACAACGCAATCAGCAGCTTGCGATACTTTGGCCAAAGATTTGAAACATACTGCTTATGTCTCGTATTCCTTGACGGCATACTCGTCAATCTGGAATACGTCCTTCACCCCATTCCTATGTTATGTAGAATGTCTTATACTGACTTCTGTCAGTCTCTCCTGCCCCAAGTTATTCACTCAGGAATGGATTAGTAATATGACAACGTTATAGGGATGCTCTCGAGGACTAGGGATACGCTGACATACTGGGTCAACCCTAGTTAACCTAGTGTGTCAAGATACCCTGAGTCTCCAAGGGCAGCCTTATAACATGACCATGTTCCTAATCAGTCCCAGAGTAAAACTTGTTCGAGTTTAAGGTGTAAATCTTAACGATCAATGCAAAGGGTGTCGCCATAAGTCACCTGCATTGTTGTATCTTCGAGAAGATCCTAATCTTCTCAAAGGTACAACCCTGCAGTTGACTTGTGCCATCAACCTTCAAATCCACCTCGAAAAGATCTACTTATTTATAAGGTGTTACATACGTCGAGTTAAAGTTAAACTTTAAGACGCTCCTTTTAGGGTAGTCTTTTCCCAACCCCTGGGTTCCTCACCTTAGAATTACCTTTCTTAATAAAACCCATTACACAAAGAGAAGTTATTAAGACTTGAGGTCCCATCAAGGAGTTCATTGAAAAACAGAAATCTAAATCAACGAAACTGGGACAATAGCCCTTAATCTTCACATAAGGTTGCTAACCATACCCTTTTTGGTTTATATCAGTTCTCATAACTGAAATATATCTTACTTATTAGTATTGAGATATAGTGATTAAAAATCCAATTAAACGTTGTCTTGACTTAGATCAAGACTAAGGAGTAATAATTTATTCAGCCCGTTTAGCTTCCTGTTGAGGTTTATTTTAACCTTAACTTCTCAAAAGACAGTGATCTAAATTCCAATTTAGCTTTAGATAGATCATAACAGAACTTCTAAACATACATAATTATTTAGTCACATAATCTTTGCAAAGCTTACTTAGAGGATCCCAAATGTCTCCAAGGTATACAATAATAAAAATGCTCTTAAAATCATTCGAACCGAAGAAGTTCAATCCATCAAGATACGAATGCAACATGTAACACCCTAAACTGTTGTTACTTCCTCCTGAGCATACAAGTGTTGATATGTGATTTCTTTGTAAAAGGGATGTGTTCCTTTGATTGAGAAGTCATGCTTGATATGTACTTTATCTTCCTTGCAAATCTTTGACTGAGTCAGAATATGATTGGACTCTTTTATTTATTTCATTTTGCATCTGAGTTTAATCTGATCTCGGAATGAATTATGAAGTTATCCATCTATAAGACCTAGCCTTGGATCAGTGGAATTGATCCAAGTGGTGCTTTAAGTTATTCGTGATGAATTAAAAATTACAGACCTTTCACAGGTTGCAAGGTCTGAATTCATTGAATAAAGCCAATCCCGAGTATAACTCAGGCTGATCATGTGAAATGAATTGGTTCCCGATATCGAAGTATATCTGGAAGGTCTTGATCGTGGACCAGGTAATAATTCTGTTACATATAATTCTGTAGCCTAATGGTAGTACAGGAGTGAACCCTATTCAATAATGCATGTTGTAGGTTCTTTTTCTGAGCATATGAAATGTTAGACCTAACTGGAATTATTAATGTTAGTAACCTAAAACTAAACTTAACCTAGGGGTTAGATTAGTGTTAATCTAACCTAGACCTAGGCTAAGAGCTAATGCTCTAAGTTAGTATCTATGTTCTAAGAGGTTAGCCTAGGTGTTATCCTAAATCCTAACCTAAGTTACTAACCTAACTATTGAGCAAGGATTAAGGGGACCTATGGAGGGGTGCGAACCATGGGCGGCAGTTTCTATGTTATTAAATGCGTGGATAAGCATGAGAGACAGGTAATTGGTGGAGGTTTTAAAATGGCTAACTTGAGCTGACGTGGCAGGTCGCTAAAGTTGGAAATGGTCTTTGAATTTCATTTGTCTATCGCCAACTATGGCGGTCGGTGGCAGTGGAGTTTGAGCGGGAAACTGGGAATTAATGCAATCAATGAACTCGGTAGTCGAGCTCAGATTTCACGAGAAGGCAGGAAAATGGAAAGTTAATGGTTTGTTTAGTTTTGCATGCGCTCCGGTTTTCCTTCTGTCTATTCACTGGTTCTTCGCACCAGTCTTCTTGGTGTTGCATGGCAAGTATGAGCGTAACTAGCTCTTTCCTCTGGCAAGGAAAATATATAAGTCATGGAAATAGCAAATTTTTGTTGGTGGCTCTAACTTGGAAAAGGAAGAAGAAGGATCGAGCTCTTTCAGTGGTCTGCTTCGGAATTTTGAGCAAATATCCAGGCATGTTAGGCCCTAACCTTTAAAAATCTTGCTGTCTTTCAAGTGATTTCATTAGAACAACTCTGTTCAGATGATTTTTGGAATTGGTTGGTTTCTATGGTAGTCTTGTGTGATTTTTGGCACTGTATCTTCATGCTGGTTCGGTTTTTCAATTTAACCCTTGATGGGTGTTTATTGTATTTCGAACTGTTGCTATATTTCCTTGTGTTTTGCATTCCGGCTTTAAGTTTGCGAAATATATGAAATGAATGTATGCTAGGCCTGCTCTGTGAGAACCCATGAATTGTTCTCGTGATGGGTACAGGCTACTGTGATGCTTGTTGATTTATACTCGTAGTCGATGCTTGTTGTTGACACTTGTCGTCGATGCTTGTTGTTGATACTCGTCGGAAGGGATACTGCTGGACATTTGTTTGATTGTTCAGTTTAATTGAACTTTTTGTAAGCTCTGTCGTGGTTATTATTGGTGGTGGTTATTGATTCTTGTTGGGTTTCGTTTGAAATTTAAAGTTATTTGTGAATAGATAACTTGTTGTGTTACAGTATTTCATTGTAACCTTGTTGAAGTTGTTTTTCCCTTGCGTTGAGGTTATGGGATTCAACCCGTTATATAGCATATATATATATATATATATATATATATATTATATTGTATTTGAAACGACTCTGTAGAGTCCATTGAATGATTCGTGTAGTATGGACCACTGTGGAAGCTATATATACTTGAATATTGGTAATTTGATTTGATAGAGTCTGGAAGGAGTAACAGGTAATGCGACTTCTGTTATTTTGTAATGAATACCTTCGTTTTACAAGGAATTGTGGTTCAGACTCAGTTGGGTACTTATTATGTTTCCACTATGTAAGCTTGAGCGAATATTGTTATACGGGCTCAGTTGGATTCCTTGTTACAAAATAGTAATTTAGCTTTTGTTTAAGCCTGATTTTGAATGCTTGCCATTGTTGGCACAGATGGAATCATTAACTATTATTTATCTTGTATACTGTTGTTTAGACTCAGTTGAATTCTTGATAAATAAACAGTGTATTGCCTCAAATTAAGCCTGTTTGGTTTACTGTTGTTTTCGACACTGTTGGGTTCCTTGAGTAGAGAAAGATATCTTGTATATCGGCTTCTGTAAAAGCTTAATTGTGAATACTGTTATACGGATTTAGTTTTAAATCCTTGATAGGTAATCAGTGTCACTGCTTCTGTATAAGCCTGATTATGAACATGTAATGTTTTTGGCTTTGTTGGATTTCGTTAAATAGCTTGACATCATGTCTTTTAGCTTTTTGTTTAGTAGGTCATGAATACCATACTTTCAACTCTGGATGCGTTCAGAAGTGACTACGATATGTTATGTTTTCTTTCTGATTAAATTCCAGTTAGATGTGGCTGTGCATGTTGCGTGGATTTCGTTTAAAAATCTCTCTGCATAGACATAGGGTAATGTCATTGCTTTAATGATTTTGAGTCTCTTGTTGACTGCGATAACAGAGAAGATCTTTTGATTTCGACTTTGGATCTAAAGGCCTTACAGTGTTTAGTAAGGACTAGAATGGGCTGTAGGTTGATGTAAGGGATTGTTGGCGTGTTACGTCTTCTATGGCAGGTATATCTACTCTTGAGTATGATTGAACTTATGAGTTGCCGACTGCACCTCAATAGGTACTAGCAGTGAACATCTTCTTGTTTGTCGCTTCTTGTGGGAGGTCATACAGAGTCTGTTTGGTAGTTAGTCTCCACTATTTGGTATGAGAGCTACTGTACTTTAGTTTGTTATATTGTAAACTTAAACGGAACAGTGGTGCTTTTGGTGGTCTGGTCTGTTTTATTCACATGTGTTTAAGGTGAATGCCTTACTCTTGGAAAAGCGGTACAGTCATGAGCTAGTTCTGAGGGAAATATGTATAATTCGTGTATTCCTCTTCTGTTGCAAATTGTAAGTTGATATAAATGTTTATCTAACTTCCGAAATTATTTTTATATAATGATGGAATCATGAGTTGTTATGAAATTTTTGATATGAATGAAACGATCTGTTCATATTGGGAATTCTGATAGTTGTTTTGGATACTTTGTTGATATTTGATTAATTGAGAAGTAGGATAGTAACTGTTACAATTTTGTATTACAAAGCATAGTCTGAACTATGTTTACTTGTTTGGTGAATTGATCTCATTTAAACAGGGTGTTTAATGAAAACAATTGATGGATTGCAATTGTTTTAAGAGTTAGTGCTTATCATGCTCAGTTCATCGAACTGACCCATGTTGACTATTTTTGCAGATGGTTGCCGTAAGTGGTAAAAGCATGCAGATCTGATAGGATGATCAGATTGTTTAGATTTGATTTTAAGTAGAATTACAGTTTGATTCTCTAAATGTACTATATGGGGAAAGATGTTCTTTTTCCGTTGAGCATTGTATCAAGTATGCTGAATGCATAAAATGTATTTGATTAGTTCTGAAAGGAATAGAAATAAGTATTTGCTACTTATGTGTTGTATTCTTATTTTGATAGTTGACCTTCTTCGGTTTATATACCGGAGGGGCATTGTTATCATTGAATAATTTGGAGACTTTTGTGATTGTCAATGTAAGCTTTGCAAGAATATGTGACTGAATTCTTATGATTGTTTAGCAGTTCTAGTATGTTCTATCTGAAGCTAAATTGAAATTTAGATCACTGTCTTTTTGGAAGATAGGGTTAAAATATACCTAAGCAGAACGCTAAACAAGCTGAATTAAATTATTAATCCCTAGTCCTGATTATGACAGGACAACATTTAATTGGATTCTGAATCATTTATATCTTGATACTAATAAGTATGATATAAATTCAGTTATGAGAACTGATATAAACCTAATGGGGTTCAGATGGCAATCTCATGTGAAGTTTATGAGATATTGTCCAATTCCGTTGTTTTAGAATTATGTATATTCTATGAACTCCTTGATGAGACCTTGGCCTTAATAACTCCTCTGTGTAATGGGTTTTATTGAGAAGGTCATCCTAAGATGAGGAATCCAGGGATCGGGAAAGGCTAACCTTAGGGGAACGTCTTTAATGTAATTTAAACTTAGTGTGCGTAACACTTATTAATAAGTAGATCTTTTCGAGGTGGATTTAAAGGTTGACGGCACAAGTCAACTGCGGGGTTGTACCTCCGAGAAGATTAGGATCTTCTCGAAGTTACAACAATGCAGGTGACTTATGACGACACCCTTTGCATTGATCGCTAAGATTTACATCTTGATCTCGAACGAGTTACTCAGGGACCGATTAGGAATGTGGTCACGTTATAAGGCTACCTAGGAGATTCGGGGTATCTTGACACACTGGTTTAACTAGGGTTGAACCAGTATGTCATCGTATCCCTAGTCCTCGTGGGCATCCATATAACGTTATCACCTTACTAATCCGTTTCCGAGTGAATAAGTTGGGATAGGAGGGACTGACTGAAGTCGGTATAAGACATTCTACATAACATAAGAATGGGGTGAGGGACGTATTCCAGATTGACGAGTATGCCGTTAAGGAATACGAGACATAAGCAGCATGTTTCAAATCTTTGGCCAAAGTATCGCAAGCTACTGATTGCGTTGTCCTGATTCACCTAGTCTAAGGAATGAGATGCCGATGAATAATGGTAACAATTATTCAGTTAGGTTCCTTGGACAGAGCATTCTGATTCCCAGAATAGGGAAGAGAACCGCAAGAGTGGGGTGTTAAATAAAAACGCCAACTCTTATCACTCATGAATAGATCGGTAGATTACCGAGTCATGGAATGAATAGATCGGAGGTACTCTGAGTCATTACAGCTGCATATGGTTATCTGTTATAAGAATGGTTATTTGATTTGTGAGTTCTAAATTATGTATTTAGAACCAGAAAGCATTTATCAAAAAAAAAATTGACTTGTTCTAATGTGTAAAACGAGGATGTTACACAACACATACATAACAAATACCTCATTTCATTCATTTCTAAGCTAATCAAATACATTTTATGCATTCAACGTATTTGATACAATACTCAATAGCAAAAGAACATCTTTCTTCAAGTAGTACATTTAGAGAATCAAATTGGAATTTTCATCGTAAAACCAAATTAAACAATCTAAACATCATATCAGATCCACGTGTCTTTACCACTTACATTGCAACCTATCTACAAAAATTGTCAACACGGGTCAGTTCAGTGAACTGAGCATGATAAGCACTAATTCTTAAAACAATTACAATCCACCAATTGTTCTCATTAAACAACCTGTTTATATGAAATCATTTCATTCTTCATGAATCCAAACTTAAATCTAACATGGCTATAAATAATCCTATATGCCACCAATTAAACCTTAGATACTAATAAATATTAGAGACTAAGAAGAATACAATCCATCCATCTGAAAAGACATCAATAAAACAAATTATTCCATTACAAGATTGTTTCCTAACAATTTATTCAAAGGAAGTTAAAATATTCAACAAGCTCACTGACTTAATTCTTTTATCATCATAACATTATTTCAATGGTATTGACAAGTATACCCATTTATACAGCAATACACATTTTATACCAGTCTCTCCATACAATACCACAGTTTATTCTTGTTATGCCCATACCGTAGAGTTCACAAAGGATGCAAGAAGAAAGCACTCAAGTTTTCTTGTCTAGGAGAGAGAGATTATCTTCCTATTCCTAAATTATTATATATCAACATATAACTTTACAGTCTAGAAGAAGGAAACAGAGGCCATCAGAATCCTAATCCAATAACATGTTCAGGACTGTACTGACTTCTCAAGAATAACACATATACATTATACGCATGCGACTAAATCAGTCGATGATTACAAGAAGAAACTACAGTTCCATCAAAATTTAATTATAAAATCACTTGAAGCTATTAAGCAATTCAAGATCTCTCGCAATAAGCAACAGAATCAATAATCCAACCATGATTAGACCCAACAAATCTTTTCCCTATCATTCTATCAAATATGAAAATACCTAATGCCATCACCTGACATGGCACAGCTAAGAACTCATTCGTTTCAGTCAAATAAGAGACAAGGTAACATTATAAACAGATAGTGAAACCATATACAAATACAGTGACATTCAACAGAATTCGAATCCAAAAACCAACAAAACAAACATTCAACTGAATCAAATCCCTCTATTATACAACAAGGAGTAATATTAGACAACATTTTCAAGAAGAATAATCAACAAGGTCTTCACGGAAGCTGAAACATATCAAAAATTTCCTCAAATTTGCACTGAAGTCGAGCTACTAAAAAATATAACAGGGTATCAAACATAGTCGAGTTGATAAAGACTTAATTCATCAGAATCAAACCTGAACATAACACAACAACATCAAGGAATTCAATAGGATATGCATTCAACAAGGACTCAAATCGAGAAACGAGCCAATACGCAGCATATCAGGACTCCAGTAGTGTCATTTCCAACAAGTACTTATAACCAAGGTTTCGATTGAAGTTGAATTCATACGAAAACATTTCAAGGAATCCTAACAGAGTCGTTTCCAGCAAAACTTCTCATAGAAAGGCTTCAACAGAAGTTGACGTATCATACAAAAGAAACATTTCGAAGACTCAAACATTTAGTATTCTTAACCAACAACATGCTCACAGCAAGGCTTCGACAGAAGTCGAATCATACAAAAGAAACATTTCAAGGACTCTCACAGAGTCAATTCCAATAAGTATTCACAACAAGGCTTACACAGAAGTCGAATCATACAAAAGAAACATTTCAAGGACTTCAACAGAGTCATTTCCAATGAGTATCCACAGCAAGGCTTCGACAGAATTCGATATCATACCAAACTTTTCAAGGACTCCAACAGTAGTCACAAGGATACTATACAGAAGTTGCAAACATAAGTCTACGTTTCAAGGACTCAAAATGAGTCAAAACCAGCAAGCATATCTCAACTAATGACTTCTACAGAAGTGTAACATACTAGCAATTTCAAGAATAATCCAACCAGCATGCTAAAAGTATCCTCAACAAAACTTCAACAGAAGTCGAGACATACGAAACATTCAGCAAGGACTCTCAACAGAGTCATTGAACCAGCATGAAATCACAGCAAGATACTTTCAACAGAATGAATCCAAAATGTACAAACTCAGTAAGGATTCAACAATAATCCACATTCCAGCATGAAAACACAGCAAGATATTTCAACAATAATGAATCCAAATGTACATTCAGCAAGGATTCAATAGAATAATCAAACCAACATGAAAACACAACAAGATATTTCAACAGTAACGAATCCAAATGTACATTCAGCAAGGATTCAATAGAATAATCGAACCAGCATGAAAACACAGCAAGATATTTCATACATTGCTACCATTAAAACCAACTGAACCAAAAATCATCTGAACAGAGTTGTTCTAATGAAATCAATTGAAGGAAAGCAAGATTTTTAAAAGTTAGGGCCTATCATGCCTGATAGTGTTGCTTAAAAATCTGAAGAAGACCTCTGAATGTAGCTCACACCTTCTCTTCTTCTTCCACGATAGATTAAACAACAATAATGTGTTACCTTCATGCCTTATAAAATTTCCCCAATAGAGAAAGGAGCTAGATATTCTCAAAGTTTCCATACAACACCAGAGTAGACTGGTTCGAAGAACTAGTGATTAAGCAAAGAGAAAACCATGGAACCCATGGAAAACCAAACAACCAACAAATTTTCCTTTTGCATGCCTTCCCAAGAAATCCATGCTAGGGAACCAAAGTTCATCAATAGCATTAACTCCCTTATTCCCACCTATTCTCCATTACCACCGACCGCCAAAGTTGGTGATTGCCAAATGAACACAAACAACCATTCCCAAATTTGGTGAGACTGCCATGTCAGGTCACAATAGTTATTTGCAACCTCTGCCAAATCCCAAGTCCTTCATCCTTATCCAACTCTTAAATGCCATAGAAACCACCACCCATGAACTCGCGCCCCTTCATAGGTCCCCCTCCATCCATTATCATTAGTTAAGATAGGTTAGAAACATAGGTAGATCATAAGGTAAGACACTAGTCTTACTTCCATAGTGCTAGGTGTAGCTAACCTTAGGAGCATTTAGCTTATAGTTTAGGGATAGGTTAGATTAGTAATAATTTAACCAATAGGTTAGTTTAGGTTAAGGTTATTAACCTTATCAAATCTAGTCTAGGTCTCCCAAGTAGGACCGATCAGTATCAGAACCAAACAGGGTAAAACATCCATGTAAAGGATCCTATCTGGTATTGCTAATTAAGCTTACTATATACCCAGGAACATCTTACCTGGCTTAAGGTCTAGGCCTTCCCGATGTTATGGTATTTGGAACCGATTTTCATTTAACATGATCAACCTGAGTTAACTCCAGAATTGCTCATTCAACTCATTCAGACCTTACAACTTTCATAAGGTCAATAAATTTTGTTCATCCTGAATAAAATTAAAACATCTCTTGGATCAATGCAACTGATCCAAGGCTGAGTCATAAGATGGATAAATCCACAATTCATCCCGAAATCAGATTGAACTCAGGTGCTAAAAATGAAAGAAATAAAAGAGTCCAAACAAATTCTGACTCAGTCAAAGATCTTCAAGTGCAAAGAAGATACAATCCATATCAAGCATGACTTCACAATCAAAGGAACACGTCCATATATAGAAGAAATCATATATCAACACTTGAGTTCTCATGAGGAAGTAACAACAGTTCATGGTGTTACATGATTAAATGATTCCATATAGGTAGGATATTAGCTAGACCACCTTGAAATTTGAGGCCATCTCCAATAATGAGATGTGGGAGGAATGTCAGAACACAGATCATGCTTTTGAAGAGGAGAGTGAGGATACAGTCACAATAATTTCAGATTGGTCCACAAAATCAACCATAGAATCCTCTTGTCCCTAATAATAGCAATGCTTATTTGGTCTCTACCTTCCATTCCCCTAAAAAATATTCCAGTCTAGGCTCCGACACTGCAGCCTACAGTCATCCCTTTGCGCAAGTTAAAAACTACGGAGGAATGGGCCTCAAGCCCATCACGTAAGAAGTTAAATCCAATTGTGGCTCCTATTTCTCCTCTACCCCTCCCACCTCCCGAGGCTCCTCAACCTACTTCCCTTCCACCTCCAAATTCCCCTTCTAGAAGTATCCCCTTATCTATCACCCCATCGTAAACTCTCCCTTTGACTGGTGCTCCCTTTTTTCCACAATATTTTTCCAAAATCCCAACCATTTCACTACACATGGTAACATCCCCTTCCTCAGACCTAGTAACTTCAATGCCTCAATAAAAAGTTACTATTCCCTATGGTCTACCACTTGGGTTCCCATTCATGGGAGGAATGGTCCCTTTTCCCTTCGATTTTTTGAGTCAAGCCAAATCTACCAAGGCGGCTCGAGACCAAAGAAGGGAAAAATAGAAGAAGAAAAAAATGGAAATAAGAGCATCGAAGTAGATATGGTCATTATATCCATCAACATATCTCCTTAACAATCACCTAATTTGTTCCCCGAATAGCCAAACGTGTTGAATAGATGTAGCCTGATGATTATTCTATTAGTGTTGTTGTGGTCGACCTTTCTGAGTTTTGTCCTCAGGTTAAGGTCAAATTGATGAATGAAATAGTGGTAGTAATAACTACAAACTACCCAAAGCTTAGCAATCAGCTGAATAATGTGCAAACCAACCTTCAAAGGGTGGAGGCCACTGTGGCTAGCCATGTGGTTGAAATAAAAGCTAAAGGTAGAGAGATAGACTATCTCTGCAAGGAGTTAAAGGGATCCCCATCCTAGGAGGCCTTTGTAGCTTCCCAGGTGGAGGCTAAGACTCTAAAAACTAAACTTGTCACATACGAGGCCTCAGTCAGTTCACTTATGTAGGAAAAGGGAACACTCTAGCAGTTGGCTAATTCAAGAAAGGTGAAGGTGGTGACAATCTAAGCCAAGGTGCTTGTCATCAATGTAGAAAGGGGAATCCTCCAAATAAATCTTAAATAATATTACCGATCCATCAAATAAATCTAAGAATTGACCCAAAAAGTGTGGCAACAATCCCAAAAGGGGGCAAATCATAGCATTATTATAGGAGCTATATGCCTCTTGTTGTGACCAAATTTCCACTAAGGCAATGAATTTATCCCCCACAATTTGATTTATATCCAATTCCTATGGGTTGTTCTCTAATGTGGAAACCATATCTTCCACTATCACCAACGCAGTGTCCACCAAGCTCCCTAAATCAATTTTATTGATTTAGAAACTTTATGATTCTTTAGACTCTTCCCTACAAGGGGAAGGGATTACTAACAGGCTAGTCGATCACTGTAAAAATCAATGAGATTCTGAGTTAAAACAAGGCCTCCATCAAGTGCTGAAATCTCTTAGCATATCTCCACCAGGGAATCCCAAAGAGAGGAAGCATATCATTAATGAACTAGTTCAGTTAAGCTTCCCTTCCCCCTTCCTTGATTATTCTACAGTCCTCGTAAAGGACCAAATTTAATAGCTCCTGGTTGCCAATTTCCAAGACAAGACTATCATTCAGTATTTAAGGGAAATCTCAATTGTTGCGGAAGTAGAGGTGATTCTAAATCCTATTCTACAATTGGAGTTTCACTTTCACGTAGTAGTGAAAAACCTCCAAAAATTCTCACATAAGTAGATAATCAAGCTGGATTGAGCCTTATAGGACTTGTAGAGAAGGACCTATCAAACATAAGCATAATGGCTTGGATATTAGGATGCCTTGCAAAAGCTCTGAGTGGAATTTTGTGAGCCACATTTTGATTATTGATCATAAGGATTGTCAGGTTCTTCAATGACCGGCATAGAGTTCTTAGGTGAGTCACCATAACTGTAGAGTTATTTTTGCATAAATATCTTTTGATCACCATATTTTGTCACCCTGGCCCTCGTTTCCCTTGTTTACTCAGCTCAAAATCAGCTAAGTATAAATTTGAATGCAAAAGGTGTCCGCGTACCTCACTGGTGCAATTAGGGCACATAAAAAAAGAAAAAAGGATCTCAATCTTGCGTCGCATTTCCCACGTGTCCCAGGACTGATAAATGTTAACCCAACGGGTTCAAAATTCAAAAGCATATCAAAGTTACAAAAGCTAATTTTCAAATGGAGAAAGAGAGGAAGCCTCCCCAAACTAGCGTACACCCATCACATGTCTCTGTGGCACATGTCGGGGGATTCAACTCCAAGAAAGGTCCTCAAAAAAGCATCCAATATCCACGTGGCAGGAAAGGATCATCAACAACTCCAGGAGGGAAAGTTGGGTGAATTGAAGTTGAACACAAATATCTCAACATGTAGTTGAGATATTGACCTAGAAGGAAAGGTTCATGTAAGAAAATTCAATGCTGCAAGTAGAAGTCCTGATTTTAGACGTAGAAGTAAGAGCCATGAATATCTATAAAAGGAGGTCCAATACAAAGGAACGAAAGAGGAGATTTTGAAGAAAAATAGATAGTTTGTAGAGTAGATTGAATCATTAGATTTTTTAATAACTAGCCTTAACAATACTTTGTTGTCTAAGGGAATTATAATATGTGCCATTTTGGCCCTATGTATCGTTTTCTCTATAAATTGAGTCCTTGTTTTTTACACTTTGGATTTCATGTAAGTGATATCGATCTATCTACATATTTATTTATATCCCGTATGAAGTGCATTCTATCAATCTATCTATATAGAGCCCCTTTCTCCTAGTTTCCCTATTCCTTAGGGGCTGCATAGTTCACCCGTATTTCCAAATGTGGATCGATCGGTAGAGAAAGCTGGTTCGGGCCACACGAGTCATTCATCATGTATCTATATATAGGTTGGGTAAAGATTGAACTCACTAGGACTCCAGCTGATTCATTCCTCTAAAGCTCCCACTCCTAGCCATGCCGATCCAATTCATTCATTGATTGGTAACCCAATCAACGAATGAATTTTCATGCAGCCAGCTATGTCAGAGGAACATGGATCGGTTCTGACAGCTGGATGGGTGAGAGGAAGCCTCCCCACATTACCATTATGGGTGGGGGGGCTGTAACTTTAGCATCCCAAGCATCATTGGGAGGAAGCGATGTTCCTATGAACAGCAGGGGACTTCTTCGTAATGGATCCCTAGTCACGGAATCATACTCATAGGCATCAGGATTAGGTAGGAATCACTGGCCCTTGGCGGGGTTAAGTGGTGTTTGGTCGGGGGTCTCAAGCAGCGGAATCATGGGAGGTGGGAATCGCTGGCATAGCACATTCCATGGGAATGAATCACTAATCACTTGACTAGTGACTAGTCAATCAGGTGGGAAATCAGCATTGGCCAACATAGATATAGGATGAGGGCTCCTCAGTGCCCCCATTCCCCAGTGTCTTTCTCCAGCCAACACATTTCAATTCTATAGTTATATAGTTCTCTCTATAGGGGAGGGGGGCAATTCTCTATATAGGGGGGCCATTCGGCTATATATGAGGATATGGCTCCCTATAGATCTATATGGTGAGGGCGGCTATATGGATTGTAGTCTAGTCTTCTCTATAGATTCGGCGCTCCCACCCTGAACTATCATATCTATATGGTGACGGCCCAATTCTCTATATATTTGTGGATAAATATATAGAGGCGGGGGACACCGATAGGATGATGCTCTCGACTGATGTCAGGTCATTCATGTGCCAGGCTTGATTGACAGAGAGGAAGGAATGGCATTATGGTTGAAAGGCATTGATGTGCCCCTATATAGAGATACAAATCTTTGATGTGCTATTCCCTTACTATCACATGTCTGTCCCTCTCCTAATGTGTGGCGCTCTTCTCTTACAAGATCGGACTATGACTAACTTGCTCTTCAGACTATACTCCACCCCCAGAGAGTCATATAGGGCTGGTCAATCTTGTACCACCCACTATACCACTACATTATCCATCTATCCCCCTTGATACAATACAGTAGGCACCTTTCACTCAGGGCTCAAGAAAAAACCTATATAGATATTAGAGATCTGGGCCTTTCGTTGAGGTAGGGTGGCCCCCTCGGGTTGCTCGACCTTTACCCTTCTGTCTCCTCATATAGAAATAGGGGCCTCAGGCTCCATCCGACACTGAGGACATCAAGGAAATCTTCAAGAGAGGACCCCTATGGGCTTGACCACCCCTTCCCTGTAGATCTGGGCCCCTTCCCTATATGTAGATCTGGCAAAGCTAGGCGGCTCGACCTTGAGTTCAGTTCAGTCGGTGTAGCTAGTATGAGTTAGTGTAGCTGTAGTTGTAGCTGTAGTTGTTCAGGGCCGGCCTGCTTCATCTCTCTCATAGGTGGGATAATGAGGTATAGCTTCATGGCCCTGGGGTCCATCAGTTCTAAGCTTTCCTCCGTCTCGCCATCGAGATATATTGGATATGGGCTTGAGCATTATATTAATGCGTCGATCAATGATCAATAAGCCGGGCCAAGGAGAACTCTTCACGTTAATCCAGCCAGCCGCTTAGAACAGAAAGAAGCCTGACCCGGTGCTCACCAAAATCCATGAATCAAGGAATCACTTGGGATCTACAAATCTCAGGATGCCTACCCCACCCCTACTCTTGGAAGTGCCACTCCTCTCCTTATCGCCATATAGAAAAGAGATATAGGGAGGGGGGGTGCCTAATCTCTAATCTATGAAGGATATATGAATCAGGGAATAATATTATCTTGGAATCTGGGAATCAAGGACTTGGGCATCCTCCCTATATAGAGAACTATCGACCCCTATCTATATATGGGTTATGCCCTTCGATTTTGGCGAGTTCCAAGTAGTTAAAAAATGTGAGTAGGCCAAGGGGCACCATACCATATATAGATAGGGGCCCCCATATCATATAGAGATAGGGGCCCAAAATATAAGATAGTTCAGGGATAGGGAGGGGGGGTCCCTCTCCTAGCTATATAGAGTAGGCCGTTGGGCCTCGTGCCAACAGCCCCCCCAAAGAGAATATAGAGAGGGAGCGGGTCTTGGGAGGCCGGGGAGGGCCCTTATCTATATATAGGCCAATGGGAGAGAATTGAGAAGAAAAGAATGAGAGCAGCCATCTATATATATAGAGAGAGAGGGGGCCCCCTTCTCTATATGGGGTATATATAGGGAGTTCTCTATATAGGGCCATTGGCCCATATAGATCATAGTTCATGGCTATCCATATCTGGCCCCGGCCATCAGCCCTATATACTCTATATAGAACTCCATCTGGAGCTGGAGGGCGACGTCCCCACATATCTACCAATGGAGCATGCCCTATAAATTCTAAGGCCCCCTATATAGATATGGGCCATGGGAGCCTGCCCCCAATGAGGGAGCGTAGCTAGCAACCCCCTCTAATCTAGATAGGGTAGTCAGGATCTATATCTATATAGGGTGCCCTATATACATATAGAGTCTAGATGGGGCCATCTAGATATAGAGAGAGGGGGGCAGGTATCTAAACTAAAGCTTATAGATACAGAGAGTTGGCACCCCTATCTCTCCATATGGCACCCCAGAGATCCCCCGCCCCTCCCTATATCTATAGAGATTCGGGGAGGGCCCCCCATACATAGATAGGGCTATATAAAGGGGTGAGCGCAACATGATAAAAGCATAGCAAACCACTCTCCCCCCCGGCACTATATATGGGATTGATCTATAGGGCCATATCTATACTCTATAGAGAGATAGGGGCAGCGAGGACCCCACTTTATCTGCCAGATCTTATCTATAGAGAGGGGAGGGGAGGGGCCCACCCCTATCTCTCTCTATCTGGAGGGTGAGGGCCCTTATATATGGCATAGTGAATAGATAGATAGGGCACCGACCCCCCTCCCCTTATATCTATAGGGCTATAGGGGATTTTGGATTGTTGGGCCCCCCTATCTATATATAGATTCCAATATAGGGGAGCCCCCATTCTCTCTATATGGGTTCTATGGGGGGCCCGCCCCCCCTTTCAATTTCTAGGGCATATCTTTGGGCCTCCCCCACCCCCCTCTCTATCTTCTATCTAGAGGAGGAGGCCCCTCTATCTAGATAGGCCCGCCCCTCAGCAGGTCAGGTCCCTTTCTATCTATATATGGCGATCTTATTAAGTAAGAAAAGGGGCCTATATATTGGTATATAGGCCCCCGATATGGCCCCCATCTAGAGAGAGGGGGGCCTATCTAGATATGGGGCACTCGCCCCCCCCTCTCTCTAGTGCCCTCCCCTGTATAGATATGGGAGCCGAGATAAGATAGAATAGAGGGGGGGGCCGAGGGAGAACCTCTCCCGACAGCCTACTCTATATAGCTAGGAGAGGCACCCCCCTCCTAGTTCAGATTAGATTCGATAGATGGCGATGGCCTACTCTATATAGTATATAGTTGGGCATTGAATTGCTTCAGTGGTATAACCAATGAGTGACAACAGGATATATAGAGAATAGATAGGGGAAAGAACCTCCCAGTCATTGGAACGGGGAAGAACCTCCCGGTCATTGGAACACACATCTATGGGTATGGGAGGAACACACATCTATGGGAACACGCATCTACTCTACATCTATGCGGTGTGGTCATTAGAACATGCATCATTGGAACACACATCTATGGGTATGGGAGAGGCGGGATTTGGACCTACATAGAAAACTTCCAACAGATTTATAGTCTGCCGCTTTAAACCACTCGGCCACTCTCCCGAATCAATATGGGAGCTCCAAATAGAATAGATATATATGGACGGGTAGGCAGAAGGGAATTGAAGCACTCGCAGGTAGGAAAAATTGAAGCCGGCAGTGGCTAGGGGAATTCACTATCGCTCACTGGTTATGTTATACAAAAATTCCTCAGGCGTGCCCGTTGATCAAACCCCTGAACTCTATCCGATATCTGATATCATCTAGGGAGGGATGAGCGGGTACTATATAGATAGGGGGACGCCCCTACCCCCCTCCCATGCCCCCTCCCTGAACTCTCTTATCTTATCTGATATCTGGGGAGGGATGAGCGGGTACAATGAAGTTATAGAACTGACTGAAAAGAGCCCACCCAATTTCCGAGCCCACTCCGGCAATGCCTTCAGGCAGCCTCGGAACAGATACCAATGTCGGTGAGGGTTGATGAATAGGGCCAAGCCAAGTTATTCAGCTTCATCCGCCCCACAACATATGAACAACATAACATAGACTGTTGAAGCCCCCTATTAGCTATATCTAGTCAAAACGGACCCCGGATAATTGAATTGAATTAATAGGTGTGTGTGTGTTTCGCAAGACTCATAATTCAGCAACTACCATACTAGTGAAGCTAGTCTAGTCTAGTCCATCCTAGTGAGTGACCATACTAGTGAAGTTAGTGTAGTATAGTCCACATATATACTAGTGAGTGTGAGTGACCATACTAGTGAAGCTAGTGTAGTCCATACCGAAGTGTGACGGGACGAGGAACTCCCACAGACCAAAGACTAGTGACTAGACTCACTCAGAGGATGAATGGGTCACTCAGATCAGAAGATGAATGGGATCAGAAAGGTTGTCATTGACGCGAACAATGCAATAGCTTCAGTTGGAGCAAACCCCGAAATGGCATGACCGAATGATTTTTTAGCCAATGATGGATTCCGCGCCATGAGATGAATCGAGGGACTGGAAATGTTTCCAATACTGGTAGCAGCTCCCACTGAAGCAATTATAGCTATTCTGGCACCTATTGATTTCGCACCCTCCAACATCTCGAGAAGTTTCTCGCTGGTTTCCGCTCCATGGCATTAATCCCCATAGCATAACGTAATCAACCTTGTTGATAGTCTTATTAATTTAAGAAAGCATAAAGATGAAAGGAAGGATTTCATGAATAACAAAAGATTCCTCTTCCTTTCCTCTATTGATTCCTCTCCCAGATCTCTCTATATGGATGGCTGGGGGTGACGCCCCTATGCACTCGGCTGGCCGATAGGCCGAGGGCCCCAGGCCATATAGAGAGATCTGGGAGAGCACTCTATAGAAATAGAAATCTGTTATATGGCAACGGCCTACTCTGCCCCCCCCCCCCTCTCTCTATATGGGATATAAAGGGGCTGCCCCTATCTCTATATGGGGGACTAAAACTAAACTCTCTCTTTAGGGGACTATATATAGAGTATAGCAAGCAATATAGCATGCTCCCCTCTCTATCTGAACTATGGCAACCCTAAACTATGGGAGATCGAGGCACCCATATAGTCTCATTTAGAGTGAAGAGTGAGATATAGAGAGAGATAGAGAGAGAGAGATAGAGAGAGAAGAGACTGAAGAGTGAGATAGTCGAGATATAGAGAGAGATAGAGTGAAGAGTGAGATCTAGAGAGAGATAGAGAGAGATATATATAGATAGAGTCTCGAGATATAGAGAGAGATAGAGAGAGAGATTGAAAGAGTTCAGATAGAGATAGGGGGCCCTCTCTCTATCTATATAGGTTATTGGCCCACTGCCACCCTCCCCCTATATAGATTAGATATATGGTGATAGACCTCTTGGGCCAATAGGACGAGGCCTCATCTAGAGAGAGAGTGCCATATAGAGAGATAGGGTGCATACTCTAGAGAGTCTCCAACCATCAACCGACCTACATCGGCCTCAATCTTTGGGTCGCCATAGTTCAGATAGAGAGGGGAGCATGCTATCTAGAGAGCCCTCTCTAGATATGGCCCTGGCGAGTCTAGAGAGATGGCACCATCTATATAGATTTGGGATCTGGGCAGGCGCCTATAGAGATCCCATAGAAGATAGAGAATCTATAGAGGGTCCCGATCTCTATTCTATTATATATGTAATACAAACATACAAACATATATGGGCCTAAAGAAAGGTTATTATCTATATATGGCCCCGCCCCTACCCTATATATCTAGTCTAGTTAGATAGGGCCCCAGTTATAGCTATAGAGAGTAGGATGCCATATAGATATATAGGGGTGTGGCCTATATATCATATCTAGGGGCAGCCCCTCTAGATCTATATAGAGATATAGATATAGAGTTCAGATAGTCTCATTCAGATATAGAGAGAGAGTTTAGATATAGATATAGATATAGAGTGAAGAGTGAGATATAGATAGAGAGAGATACAGATATAGATATAGAGTGAAGAGTTCAGTCGAGATATAAAGAGAGAGTGCAGATAGAGATATAGAGAGAGATATAGAAGAGACTTCAGAGTGAAGAGTTCAGAGTTCAGATATATATAGAGAGAGATATAGATATCTATCTTATATAGGAGAGAGCAGAAATGGAGTCAGTATGCCCCCCATAGACATAAAACCCATATAGAGAGACAGTGGGCTCCTCAGAATGGCAGTCTATCGCCCTATCTATATATGGTAGTTGGGAGTCCTCAACCCTGCACTACCCATTGAACCCCCTCTCTATCTATATGGGGCCCTCTATAGAACTATATGGGGACGAGAATAACTAATTGGAATCTAGGTTTGTAACTATAGAATAGAGAATAGAGTTCAGGCCTATCACCTAGCCCATCTATTCCCTTGATTCCTTCATCCCCTGATTCTGATTCATAGCTTGCTTCAGACCACCTAGGATTCCTCACCAGATGAAATTGGAGGAGATAAAGATGGAGGCACCAGAGATTCCGGATGGATAGAGCTGGAGGGAAGTGAAAATGGAATAAGGAAGAGAAGCTCGGGTACGCCGGTTGGAGATCAGTATGATCTAACCTAATCCAGATATTCCATAAGGCACTCGATTAGATCAGAAAATGCCCTATAGATCTATATGGTGGCCTATATAGATACAGGGCTGGGGTCAAGATCAAAAAATTGTCTCGGCTCAATATATCTTATCTCGAATCGGGGTGCCCCTCTCTAATCTCTATATTGGGGGGGAAGATGCAAAAGTAGCCTCCTCCCCCCTCTATCTCTACATTGATAGGGGATCCTCCCCCCTCCATAGAATCTAGGGGAGCCCCCCTTCTCTTTATATGGGTTCTATGTCTATGGGGGGCCCCTACCCTAGAAATAATCTGCTACTCTATAGAGGGCCCCCCTCCCCCTCTGGATCGGGTGAAAGGGGAAGGGGCAGCTCTCTATCCCCCATATCTCTATATAGGTTCTAGGGGATAATTCTCAGGGGGGCTTACTCGATTGACCCTATATATCTATCTGCCATATCTACAATCTCTATAGGAGGGGGGGTGAGCGGAGCCCCCTATCTAGATCCCCCTACCCTCTAATATAGATTATATAGGTGGAAGGTGGGTATGTATATAGTTTCATTGGCACTCGCCCCGCCCTCTCTCTATATAGGAACTATAGGGTCTTGCGCCAGCTCTATATCTTATCATATCTATCTGCCCATATATATATCAAGGGGGGCCATCCTCCCCAGGCCTCGGCCAATGTTGATCGGGGATCTATCTAGGGACCCCCCTATATAGATAATAGATATATGGCAGTTACTACATCTTCCTCGCCCTATAGATCTATCTAGGTTGGGGGCCCACATGCATGACTATCCATAGCTCATCTGAGTATCATAAGGGCATAGGGAATCCGATGTATAGGCATATGCTGCATCCAGCTCCTGTAATCGATCAATTAGCATGCATCCGGGACTCAACTTATCAATAGGGCATCGGTATGCATCCACCGGCTCGACCCCTATACTTATCAATAGGGCATCGGCATGCATCCGCCGGCTCGACCTTCACTTCTGTATCCGGCCCTATATAGAGAACTAGGGCTCGACTCGACCGACCCCTATCCATATAGATATGGGGCGACTATCTATAATGCACTTCAATAGATCCCCAGCAAGGGCGAATATCTCTAAGTCGTGTCGAGCCAGGCCCCCTTATCTCTATCTGGGGTCCGACCCCTATCCATGGATAGGGGAGGCCTATCTATATATGGGGGCAACTAGCGGCTATATATATAGATCTAGTTGGCCCCCTATCTATATCTGGGCCCGCCCCTCCAGAGACCCTTCGGATACCCCTCTATTTTCTCTGGAGGGTATCCGGAGGGGCTGGCCTCCTATCTATTTATGGTGCTCCCGGCACTATCTATATATGGCGATAGCCATAGAGATCTATAGGGGCCCCCTATCTATATATGGGGTACTGAGATAGAGTTGGTGGGGCTCCCCTAGAGAGAGATCTGGCTATCTGGGTCCCTGGCCAGTGGGAGGGGAGGGAATCGTCCAATAGGACAAGGGCCTGGCTCCACGATAAGCACCCGCCCCACCCAGATAGATAGTTCAGGACAGATAGATGGGGTAGATAGATAGATCTATATAGGGTCACCTTTACTACTACTACAAAGTAAAGTTGGAGTTGGGCCCCCATATCATATATATCTATATTGATTCTCACTAGGCATATAGTCTATAGCCTAACCCGGATTATGGATATTGACAGGACCGGCCAAACAAAGTAAATTGCCCCCTCTATATATGCGTAGCGCCCCTATCTGTATATATACATCCCGGATCGGGGGACCGGATAAATAGATATTCTATAGACCGGCCCTATATCTATATCTGTCTCTAGATTCAATTCGGGATGCTGGGGGACACCCAGTTTCTAGATATAGGGGCTCCCATATCTAAACATAGGGGGAAGAAAGAAGTTTTTTTCGGGGCGTAGAGCAGATATATCCTATCGCCATATAGAGTATAGTAGTATAGTAGGAAGTCCAGATAGAATAGAGAGGGCTACGATCAAATAGTAGGAAGTCCATTTAACCTACCCAAATAGCCCTCTCTATTCTATCTGGTCAGATCTCTAGGCACTATATAGAATCTAGATATAGATATAGAATTTTATATGGGGAACTTCTCTCTAGATATATGGGTGCCTCCCAGATATATGATGTATGGGCCAGATATATGATGTATGGGGAAAGTAGGGGGGAGGGTCCCTTTCTCTCTATATATGGTGATAGGGCAAGTTGAGGGAAGGGAGCTACTCATTTCATAGATATATCTATATAGGGCGAGAAAGCACATATATAGAGAGGGGGGCCCAGGTGGTTGAATACATGATGTGATCGAGGGAGAGAGATATGGGGTGGACACCATATCTATGATTAGTTGGGTTAGGTTAGGCTCAATATCTCTCTATATGCCCTTGACACTACACTGATTAGAGACGGAGTGCGGAGTGCCCTATTTGTAATGCTAACATCTCTCTACATGGGGCCCTATCTAATCTCTCTATCTGCCAGGCCCAGTCTGCTAATGGATCAATTTGATCAATAGAACCAAATCTCCCTATCTCCCTGGTTCCTCTGAAGCCTTGAGATCGGGCCGGAGTGACTGACCCTTGCCTTATACCCCCGGCCTACTCATTCCGTTTCGACTGGCCCTATATAGTATAGAGATCTTGGGCTTCCGCTTCCTAATGAGAGTAGAGTAGAGTAGAGTCTATATTCTCATCTGTCAGTCCGGTTCAGGAGATTCTTTAGTCGACGGCCGAGAATATAGACTCTCATCAGTCAGTCCTCGGTTCAGTCGGGGGAGAGGAGGACCTTTACTTTAGGTACCCGTAGAATCTATATAGGGGGGGGGGGGGGGGCGACGGGACGAGATAATAGTAGGACCAGACCGGATAATAGTAGCGGTAGCGCGGGAGAGCAGCGCGGTAGCGCGCGGGAGAGCACTCGCCCGATAGGACGCCAGATATAGATAGGGACCCGATAGCCTATATATCTCTCTGGGGACCCAGATATAGATAGGGACCCGATAGATAGCCTATATATCTCTCTGGGGACCCCCCTATCATATACGGCTCCTCGATCGACAGCCAATCAGATAGAAGAGGGGGGGGGGGCCTCTCCCAGCCCAGCAGTAGGCCGTCGGGAGCCCAGCTCAGCTATGGCCGTCGGGAGATAGAGCCTCATCAGATATATAGAACCTAACCTAGAGGGGGGGGGGGTCGGAGATTGTTTTGAGTCCTCGGTCCCCAGTCATCCGTTGCCATATATCTATATAGGGGTGCCCCCCCCCTCTCTATAGATCTCGGAGATAGGGCCGAGTATAGATAGGGAGACCATCCGGCGCATAGCATAAATGGATTGGGATTCTCCGTTTCTTATCCGAGTGCTGCACCCATATATTCTATCTGATCTCCGCCCATGGCGAGTGCCGACTATATACTATATAGAGCTGGGAGCTGGCCCCTGGAGATATAGGCCAACCATAACTATAGAGAGGCCCTCCAGCCCGGAGCCCGAGGTAGATATAGAGAGTGGGCCAACCCTAACTAGATAGAAGATATACAGATATATATAGATAGGGCCGACCGGGGCCCCTATATCTATAACTATGCTCCCCTATACTCTACAATTCAATCTTCGATTTCGATCCCGGCCGATCCCAGATCCAGAGGACCCCCACTCCTCGATCACGGATTAGAGCTATGAAAGGGCTGTCGGCACCCTATATAGATATATAGATCTATATAGATCTCCGGGGCGCCCCTATCTATATATATAGATATCTCTCTCTATATGGGAACCCTAGTCGGCACCCCACCCCACCCTATATAGATGTGATGTGATGTGTTCACCCGGCACCCGGCCAGACTATAGACAGACTCTATAGAGTCTATAGGGAGGGGGCACCCGGCCTTCCTCAGATCTATATAGCTGGGCCCTATCTAGTTCTCTCTATGGGCATCCGCCTTCCGACTAGTATAGAGAGATGGCCCCAGATAAGATATATATAGATAGGGGTCGGTTATAGAGTTCAGGGCCCCGGGATATAGAGGGCTATATAGACAGGGGTCCCCATAGAGAGATAGGGGCCCCCATAGAGAGATATAGAAAGTCATCAGTCGAGATATAGATGTCGTGCCCCCACGCGACCCTATCGGCTATATGGCGGCGGTGCTGCATATAGCCGATAGGGGGCGCCCCTGAACTGCCCCGCCCCTGATGGGATGGCGACGCTTTGGGTTCACTAGAGGGCGACCGACCACGTGACATGAGTGATTGCCGCCCCCCCTCTAGACTCTATCTTGAACGCAGCGAATAATATAGAGATCTAGATCTATCGCCCACCCGGAGCTATATAGAGTCGGGTCGGCACCCTATATAGAGAGATATATGGCCCCGGCCCCCGACGCTGCCTCTAGATAGATAGATGGAGATGGGCATATACTATTCAATCCTCAAACCCTTACCATACCCCATATCGGGGGCCCATATATCTATATCTAGATCTAGTATATTGTGAAGTGGCCTAGATCTAGTATATTGTGAAGTGGCCTAGATCTAGTATATTGTGAAGTGGCCTAGATCTATATGGGACTATGGGGGAGAGGCCCTATCTCTCTATATGGTCATCGGGCCCTCTCCGCTATATAGAGAATGGAGTGGGCCCACTGTAGAGTATAGTCCAGGGAAGAGAACCGAGGTCAGGTCTATATAGTATATCGTATCTTCCCCCCCCCTATCTCGACGGTAGCTGTCTCATACCCCAGTTAGACAGGCACTCGGTAGAATATATGTATAGCCGACTGCGCTACTATAGATGAGATGCTGAGAACTATATACATTCCGACCGAAACTGGACTGGACGGCGTAGATAGAATATAGGGCTCCCCGGAACTGGATATGGGCCCATATCTCCCTCATCCAGATCTATAGGGAAGAGAAGAGAAGAGAAGAGAAGAGAAGAGAAGAGAGAGAGAAGAGAGAGAGAGAGAGAAGAGAGAGAGAGAGAGAGAGAGAAGAGAGAGAAGAGATAGGGTAGGGTAGGGTAGGGTAGGGTAGGGTAGGGTAGGGTAGGGTAGGGTAGGGTAGGGGGTAGGGAGATATCTTAGTTGCTCATATAGATAGAGGGATCTCCCTGCTTTATCAGTAGAGGCCCATACATCTATCTGGGAGGCGCCCATATACCAACCATAGAGAGAGAGGGATGCTGTTAGTTGGTATGGTATGTTCGCCTGGTGGGTGGTATCCTCCCCCCAGTTCTATATAGATCCTCCCCATATATAGATAGGCCTACCGCCATATAGATCTATAGGGCGGCCCTTCATCGGTCGAGGACTATAGAGAGTCGCCCCCAGTTCTATAGAGTAGGAGATATAGATATATAGGGCCATATCTAGAATCTAATCTCAATCTATATAGGGAGGGGGGGTGCCATATGGATGGCGACCCTATATATCCCTATCTAAACAGAGGGCCCCTATCTAATAATATGGAGGGGGAGGCCTTGACCTTTTCTTATCTATATGGCAGGCAACGGCCCTAGAACTACCCTATATAGAGAACTCACCCTATATATAGATATGGCGACCCCCTCTATCTAGACTCGACTCACTCTATTATGGCGGACCGAGAGATAGAGATAATGACGAATAGCCTATATATCCATATGGACCAACGAATGAATATAGTTCGAGTTCCGACGGATGGAGATGATTGTATTATCATCGATCGCCATCTCTATCTCGGCGGCATACAGAAATGACCACGACCACCCCTACGTCTATATAGGCATCAATACGACCGCCCCCTATGTATATATTCTATAGGCATCAAAACCATATAGAAGCGGAGGGCCACCCCCTATATCTATATAGGCATCATGAATCTGGGTAGGCATTCATCATGAATCTAGGTAGGCCGATGGTTGAATATATGGATAGGGGAGGGGGGTCGCCATATCTATAGAATCTATGTCGCCCTACCCTATCTATAGAAGTCCTCGACTATATGGAGTTTAGTTGGCCATAGGGCGGATTGTTGCCATGTTGTTTGCTGCAATGTCGTTTGTTGCTACTCTGCTCTCTCTCCGCAGACGAGACTCCGGATCAGCAGACGAGACTCGCCAATAGCCAATATAGAGAGGGGAGGGGGGAACACTAGTCTCCCCTATAGTTCAGATTTGGCAGCAGACTAGTCTCTCGATCCGGGGCGGACTCTTCTCGTCCGATCAGACCCTCTATATAGATAGAGATCTGGGGGGGGGCAACTCGGAGATCTATATTCTATATGCCCTCGGCCAAACTCCCCTCTCTATCTGCTCCGCTCCGAGATATAGAGATGGGCTCCGCTCCCCTCTATAGAGAACTCATATAGGTAGAGGGCCAACGGGCCCTTCTATTATATACGTGATACAACCGGGCCGAGAGATAGAAAGTGCTCGAAACAGATAGGAAGGATCTCGACCCCCGGCCCATCTCCCCTACCCCCTACATCTATAGACTCTCCCACCCCCCGATGAGCCGACCGGAAGTTTGGGCTCCCCCATAGATAGAGACAGAGAGGGGCCCGAGCCTCCAGATATGGAAAACGCATATATCTATATCTCACTCCCCTATATAGAGAACTGCCCCCTCACCCCATGATCAGATAGAGAGGAGACTCCAGATACCATTGATTCCACTCCGCACCCACACTTTGGGCATATCAGCTCTACGCCCCCATCATCACCACAGAGCAGAGAGTTATTCTCGCTCCCCCGATTCCCCCTCCTCCCCCTATATCTAGATGCGACAGATAGAGAGAAAGGGGGGCCACCGCACAGAGAGATCTAGATATAGAGAGAGATATAGAGAGAGATATAGATATATGGCCTCGGGTGGCCACGATCCCTCCCTTCTGTTTGTATAGGGTGAAGGGGCCCGGCCCTGTAATATTGATTTTATTTGATTCAGGGGAGGGGGAGGTCCCCCTAGATAGATATGGGCGCTCCCCCGCCCCCCCATAGCCCATAGATAGTTCAGGGTAGGGCTATATCTGGAGGGGGAGGGCCCCTATCTATATCTCGTAGTCTATTTGGTTTGGCACCCTATAGATATGGCGCCCCTATCTATATATGGCCCTATATATCTATATCTCCTACTCTATATAGCTTAGCTCAGCTGAGGGCAGCTGGGGGAGAGGGCATCGATAGTTCTAGTTCTAGTTGGCACCCTATATATCCATATGGCGATGGGGAGAGGACTCTTAAGAGCGCTCGACCGGGACATTGATTGGTGATTGGGAGAGGGCCCCTGTGCCCCTGTGTGTGTATATAGGCAGGCAGGCAGGCCAACCTATTGATTGGAGTGGCCCTATATATCTATATGGCGCGCCCTATATATCTATATGGCCCAACCGCCACCCCCCCCTATATATAGAACTGTTTGCGATTGATGGGTAGATAGGTAGAGGGCACTATATATACTACGCGGATCTCATGGCCTTTATCGACCTATTGATTGGGCGGGATTGAGGGTACCGATGGGCGGGACCGATGACGGGCCGCCATCGCCCCTGCCGCCATCTCCTCCTCCCCCTATATATATGGGGAGATATGGGGAGAGCCCCCTAGGGATCTGAACTAGGCTCCTTCTGCCCCCTACTATGGCCCCCCCCTCCTCCTTCCTGCCCCCTCTATAGATATGGGGAGAGGAACTCGACCTATCAATAAAGAGGTCATAGGTCGAGCCGGATGGACCAGCCAGCAATTATCTAGATGGCACCTGCCCGCCCTATATATATAGATTCTCTAGGTCGAGCCCACCCTCCCCCCCCCCCTCTATATATGGGTATGGCATTCCTCTCTAGGTTGAGCCGCTCGCTCTCATGTTGGAGTCGAGCCAATGGATGATAGTAGGGCAGCCAGAGAGATCTGGCCAGGTCGAGCCCTGTTGATAACGCACAAATGTACATAGTCGGTAAATGCCCGGCTGAAGGGAGAGGGATTCCAACTGCTATTGGGATTCGATCACCACTATCAGAGGGGCTGCTATTGGGATTCGATCCAGCCCTTTCAACTCGCCGATGGATCAACTTGGCAAACAAAATATATAGATAGGGGGGGGGTCAGGTCATTTATGCCCTCGGGTCAAGTCAACTTGTCGATGGACCGGCACGGTCACACACCACCCGATCATTTATCCAGAACCGACTAAACAACGAGTAGATATCATTCTATATATATACCCCCCCCCCCTCCTTGTCCACCACAACTCGCCCCCGCCGCGATCACTTGCATCTTCTATATAGGGCGATCCGGTACATACAGTAGGCATTGGGAGAATTCTACCCCATATATGGATAGGGGAGTGCCAACTAGACTATGGGACTATAAAGGATAGGCATCCCATAACCGGATATCCCATAACCAGGGGTCTGGGGATCCAACCCCCCGAGCCAGAGGCGGATAGGCGGATAGCGTTAGATAGATATGATATGGGCCGCCTCCCCATTCCACTAGGGACCCTCTATATTAGCCGTTGTGTGATCAGATTAGTATTAGATCAGATTGGATTAGAGGAAGGGGAAGGCTTTTTCGGGTGATTAGATCATTTTTGGATTGATTGGATTAGAGGAAGGGGAAGGCTTTTTCGGGTGATGGGTGATAAGATGATCCTTTTTTTCGCCTATAGATCCTATCTATAGGGGGGGGGCATCTATTCATATCTGGTTGGGGTTGAGTTCTTAACCGACTAGACTAACTATGGAGATAGGGATAGGTTGTTTGTCGATCGAGAAATCAAGAGCCAGCTATAGAATTGATCGTAGGCCTATATCTATATCTCCCTATCCCTATCAGATATATAGATGGCCCCCTATCTCCCATATAGAATAGAGGGGGGGGGCTCATCTATATAGAAGGGGGGCCTCCCGGGCATAGCCAGATAGATGGGTCGGCGCCCCCTATCTATATATTGAAGACTTGAAAAGTCAGCTTCCCTAGGACCCTCTCTATTATCTCATTGGTCCCCTCTATGGCATTGGTCACCCCGAGATGGCAGTCATGTCCGCAAGAGTTCTCTATATAGGGTCTCACTCGAAAAGTCAGTAGGACCTATATAGAGTAGGGGGAGCCCTCTATATATATCTTCACCCAGATAAGATATATATACATACATACCCCGGCGCAACGCCATCTCCATAGATATGATATATCGGCCCTATATCCTATCTAAATGGAGGGGGGAGGGAGTCAGCTTGATCCTCGACGGACGAGGGGAGAGCATACATACATACTCAGCGAGCGAATATATATAGATAGGGGGGATTCACGCCATATATCTATATAGGTGCGGTCTCTCCATATAGAGAGAGGGGATCGGGAGTCGGAAAAGCAAAAAGCAATATCTATATCGGACCCTATCTATATAACTGTCGGGGGAGGGGTTGGAGTGGAATTATGGGCCGAGATATCTATATAGATCCCCTATATAGATAGGGGCCCCCATGGGGAAGAGTGTTAGTTGGGAGGAATCAGTGGGGTATCTATCTATCTCTATGGGCGATATTCTATATAGACGTCGCCGTTGGTTCCATGATGGCCCGAGCAGCATCGGCTGCAGCATAACTAGCGGCTCCTCCCCCTCCCCCTATATATATATGGATAGGCCCGAAACCCTGGCCCTATATATCTATCTGCCATGATGCCTATATATCTATATGGGAGCAGTCGCACCAATCGCTGGGGAGGTTGGAGAAACTATATATTCCCCACCCAGTGGCCATATAGATCTCTGGGGGGGGAAACAGCTTCAACTATACATATCGACTCCGAGTTCTATAGATGGATCGGCGGGGACGGCCCCATAGACATATAAGTGGGTATGGGTATGGGTTGATTAGAAAGGTAGGGAACAGCCCACAGCCCGATTGGACTCCCTATATATCTATCTGGCGCATGCCCTAGATATAGAGTAACTATATCTATAGAGAGGGGGCCCTATAGATCTCGGATCTATATGGTAGAGTTCATATATAGATAGGGGGCCCCCTCTATCTATATGGTAGAGTTCACTATATCTATATAGAGGGGGCCTCCCCCTCTCTCTATATATGGTATATGGATATGGTCCATCTGGCGAGTGGAGTGAGGACCACCCGACCAACCACGCCTATATATCATATATCTGGGTACCACTCGACCAAACACTCTCCCAACCACGCCCTATCTATAGAATGGTCTCCCATTCTAGACCACGAGACTAGACCACGCCATATGGATATAGAGGGAACCACTCGACCCCTATCCCCTATCTATATAGAGTGGATAGTGGACCACGATACTAGACCACTCTCCCATTCTAGACCAACCACTCCGGACCAATCTCGTTAGATAGATCATACAGGACCACGAACCCCTATAGTCTATATGGACCAACCACAGTTCTATATATAGGGCGGACCACGATACCATTCGTATTACTTATATAAGTCATACCAACCCCCCATATAGATATAGGGGGGGGGCCATATAGATCTATAGGGCGAGTCACAAAGATCTCTATCTGGGTACCAATCTCCACCAACTAGCTCGACCAACTAGATAGAGGCACTAGCTCGACTGACTAGATGGAGGAGCTAGCTCGACTAACTAGCTCGAGTCATGGAGGAGCTAGTCACTGTCGTAGTATCTAGCCTATCTAGATATACGGCCCTATAAATCCATATGGGCCAAAGAAACTAAACTATATAGGTGAATTGTGAGGTGAGACCTCGGATAGAGCAGGTTTCTGTGCTGTAGCACCAGGGCAAGGACGCAGAGATCCCAGTCTTCATCAACAAGGAAAGTATATACTATCTTTGGCCGAGGTATGGTCGTAGATGAGGAGGGCCCCCCCTCTATAGAGTTCTATCTGGCGGAGATGAGGAGGGATTATTCTATCCGAAGGAGTGATATCAAGGTATGGTCGTAGAATCTAGCCGAGATATGGGATTCTAGTCGCTAGCCATCTCTATAGATAGGGAATCTAGCCTATAGATAGATAGAGATATAGAGAGAGAGAGAGAGAGAGAGATAGAGAGAGATAGATAGATAGAGAGAGGGGGGGGGGGGCCATCTCTCTATAGAGGGAATCTAGTCGCCCATATCTATATATAGGGGAGATTCTAGTCGCCCATATCTCTATATATAGGGGAGATTCTAGTCGCCCATATCTATATATAGGGGAGATGAGGAGGCCCTATCTAGATATCTCCATATCTATCTATCTATCTATCTATCTATCTATATCTCTATATAGGGATTCTAGTCGCTAGCCATATCTATATATAGGGAATCTAGTCGCCCTATCTATATATATGGCCGAGGTATGGTCGCTAGTATCTAGTCGTATATATGTCTAGTCGCTAGTATCTAGCCTATCTACATATGGGGAATCTAGCCCCTAGAAATCCATATGGGGTCGTCGTAGAATCTAGCCCTATAGAGATATGGGATTCCGAGGCCCTGAGAGAATGAATCTATATTGGCCCGGGGATCACCAATCTATATTGGCCCGGGGATCACACGGTTCTAGTTGGGGCCCCAACGGCCCTATATATGTTATATGTTCTCGCTAACAACTCCCTCCCCCCCCCCCCCCGAACTCTAGATAGGGGCTTCCGCTCTCCGCTCTATCCGGTGTTCGATTTCCGGACGTAATGAAGCACTGGCTATTGTGATAGGAGATGAAGCGGGCCATGACACTGGCTATGCAGCTATGCACTTCAATCAATCGGCCCGGTGCTCGACCTCCTACCTCCTGCTCCTACCCCCTGACCGAGATGGCCCTATCTAGATAGATATATGGCGCCGGCCCCCAGCTAGGCTATCTATATAGAGATAGAGATAGAGATAGAGATAGAGAGTGGGCGACTGCGGCTATATCTATATAGAGTTGGAGTTGGCACTCCCCCGTACTATACATAGCTGGGGGGGAGGGACTCCCCGACGTGGGATCACCGGACTATAGGCTCTCCGCCCGGCCGTCAAGTCAGAGCCCCCGCCCCGGGACGCCGGGTTGGATCTTATCTATATCGAGCCCCATAGAGAGTTCTAGATAGGAGGCCGACTGACTATACATATAGATAGCCTAGTTGCCCTCGATCTATCTATCGCCATATATAGATAGTGCCGGGGGAGCCCTATCTATCTGGGGGCCCCTACCCTGAACTATCTATCTCTATCTGGGGGCCCTGAACTCTATATATATAGATATAGGCCGACGGGAGAGGAGCCCCCTCTCTCTATATGGGGTTAGGCCCTATCCATATATGGGGGCCCCTTCCTATCTTATCTTATCTTGTGATCGATTTCTGTTCTGCTTGCACCTATATATCTATCTGGTCGAGGGCCCCAGATATGATCTATATAGGCCCTATAGATCCCTATCTAAACAGAGGGCCCCAATCAACTCTATCTGCCAGATCTGATCGATCGAGATCTCGATCTATAGAGAGGGGAGGGGAGGGGAGGGGCCCGCCGCTATAGAGAGATCTCTCTAGAGGGAAAGGGCCGCCCCACCCCTATATCTCTATTTGGAGGGTGAGGGGTGAGCACAATGAACCACTCTTCATAAAGTTCGATAGGGCCATATCTATATAGATAGGGGCAGCGAGGGCCCTTAATCTGTCTATCTACCAGATATGATCTATAGAGAGGGGAGGCCCCCTAACTAAAGATCAAACCCCAATCTATCTATCTGCCAGATCTGATTGATCGAGATCGAGATCTCAATCTATAAAGAAGGGAGGGGAGGGATCCGCCCCTAGATCTCTATCTATCTGGAGGGTGAGGGGTGAGCGTAGTGTAGCGAAGTGAACAACTTGATAGAGAGATCAATCAAGGCTCCCCAATCTCTCTATCTGCCAGATCTGATCTATTTAGAGGGGAGGGGCCCGTCCCTATCTAAATGAGAGGAGGGCCTCTAATCTCTCTATCTACCAAATATGATCTATAGAGAGGGGAGGGCCCCGCCCCCCTGAACTCTATATCTCTTGACTCTATAGGTAGAGGGGGAGGGGTGAGCATACTGAACCACTCAATTGATGAATCAATGTAGGGGCCCCCTGATACGAGAGGGGGGGCACTCACCCGCCCCGGGTGAGGATCTTTAGACATTTCCCTTATTCTTCAGGCGAGTTGTTCACGTAACATGATAAAAGTGTAGTGAACCACTCGCCCCCCCGGCACTCTAAATGGGATCTATAGGGTGCTTACAGAAATTGAGTGCCCCTTTCTAGATAGATGGGGCCCATATAGATAGATAAGATAGTTCAAGGAGGGGGGGGGGAGGGAGGGGGCCCGCCCCTACCTGAATGAGAGGGGAGGGTGAGGGAGAGCCCTATGAGAGAGAGATGAGATAAAGGATAAAGAGAGCCATATATCCACACAGATTCATTCTTCAACCTATAGATCAGAGGCAGTAGAGTAGTGGGAGATGAATGAGGCCAGTTATAGATCTATCTGCATCCACACAGATCCATTCGATCTATTCCTATATCTGTCTATAGGTTACCTAACTAGATATATGGTTGTTGGTCACTCTTATCTATCTGGGGTGGGCCCCTATCTAGATTTGGGGCTGGAGTCCCCACCCAGGGCCCTCTCTATATATGGGCTAGATAGGGGTCGCCATAGTTTAGATATCTAGGGGAGCATGTGTTAGTCCCCATATCTAGATATGGGCCCTCTCTCTATATGGATATGGGGGGTCCTCTATTCTATATGCCGAGAGAACGCTACCCTGCCATATATAGAGAGGGATAGATTCTCTCGCCCCGGCTGCCTCTATATAGCCCTATCACTCACAAGCTATAGAGAGCCCCTATCTAGCCCCCCTATACATACATACATACATACATACATATATGGCCCCTGACTCTCTATCTGGGAGAGCTGAGATATAATAGATAGGGGGCCCCTATCTATTGGGGTTGGCCCGACGTCGCCCCGGGCCAACGGCCCCCCGAACTGGCGATCAGAGACTGATATAGCCGATAGGTGGTATCCAAATCGTTCAGTTGCAGAGAATAGATCCCTTCCCCGGTCCCTCCAATCGACGGGGTAGGCAGGTACTATGGATCCTCTGACTCCCAATCAGGGTCGCCTTCCCTTGTGTTGGGTCTCGCCGGTGTTGCCTGTAGGTCGATGTTCCGCTCCGAGATGGCCGTCTGTCCCCGGCCCGAAGGGCGCTCCCCGGCCTCTGCTGCGTCTGGCCCGTCCCCTAGGCACCCTCGGAAGGCAGGGAGTGTTACAACGTACGGTTGCAGGGTTTGGTGGCCCCCGGGGGACTCGGCTTCGCCGCCCGGGCCCATAGGGCAGGGCTAGCTCGCTTTCGCTCGCGTTCCTCATCTCTAAAAGCATCAGGCTCGCGAGGCGCCTCGCTCTTGCGACATGCTATGTTCCCCTTCTCCGTTCTCGAGGAAGGGTGGGTCCCGACCGATATTCTAGAATTTAGAGAGAATTCGGGTATCCCTACAGGGTCGTTCGTGTAGGCCGCCCTACCTAAACCAATCATCATATCGGTCCCTAAGCCCCATTGCTGGAAAGGCTCGGCTTCAGAACCGTACGTGAAGCTTCCGCCTCATACGGCTCCTCTCGGGATCGGAGATATTCGTTGGCTCCGGGAGACTCTATATATCATACATATAGCCGGAGATATATCTAAATAGTGGGGCAGATACTAGAAACCTAAACCTATATTCCATTTCTTAGAAACCCATATCGGCAAACTAAACTTATAGACCATGGTGTCTACCAATCCAATCTTCCAAACCCCAAACCTAACTCTCTAATAGACTTGTTGATTCGGGGCCGGGGTGACTATATCTAGCCATAGCCCGGCCCCATATATTCTATACTATAGATAGGCGCCGAGGACCCCTGGCCAACGGCCCAACTGGCGGGCACCAGAGATATGGCGACCCTATCTATCCCATATAGATAGAGGGGGGGGGCCGCCCGGGCCCCCCTCTCTATATATGGCATGGCAGTTGGGGGAGTCGGCGCCCTATCTATATCTGAACTCTATATCTCTCTCAGATAAGATATATATCTCTCGATCTCTCAGATAAGATATATATCTCTCTCGACTCTCTCTGTATCTCTCTCAGATATATATATATATATATATATCTCTCTATATCTCTCTCTATATCTGAACTCTGAATGAGACTATCTGAATGAGACTATCTCTATCTCTCTCTATCTCTATCTCTCTCTATCTCTCTCTATATCTCACTCTGAACTCTGTATCTCTCTCTCTCTATCTCTCTCTATATCTCTCTCAGATATATATCTCTCTCTATATCTCGACGAGACTCTATCTTCAGTCTCTTCTCTCTCTATCTCTCTCTCTATCTATATCTCTCTCTATGGCGCCCGCCCACCCGGGGGAGAGAGGGTGGGGCCATCTCTCGGGCCATCTATCTATATAGCCCTCTCCCCTATCTAGACTCTATATTGGGGTGGGGGCACCCCCTACCTATCTATATATGATATGGGGGCCCCATAGAGAAGATAGAATAGGGAGGCTCCCCTCTATTCTATGGAGGGGGGGGGCGAGGGAATATATCCCATCGGGCTCTCGGCACGAGAGATAGATATGGCGACGGGAGCTATACATAGAATAGCCTGCCCGGGGCGCCATATATCTATATAGGCGGGCGTCCATCCATTCTCCATTATATACGTGATACAACCAGTCATCGTATCACGTATATGATAGATATCCCCCTCGAATTCCTTCTCGTTTCACAGATGGCTACGGTTGGCCGCTGCCCTATATCCTAATTGCCTGTGGACGGGTGGAATACGGGAATATCAACTTCCCTCCGGCCCAGATAGATAAGATAAGATAGTTCAGGGAGGGGGCCCCGGCACTATCTATATATGGGGAAGGGGAAGGCCGGCCCTGTATATAGATAGAATAGAACTGGCCGACTCTGGCATATGTAGTTTTAGTTTAGTTGGCCCCCCCCTATCTATATATGGCCATATAGAGAGAGATATAGAGGGGGGCCCTCGATCCATATCTATCGATCGGGCCTAGTCTAGTATATGTGACTCGGGACCCGGGGTGGAGGGCGGCTATATGGATTCTAGTCGGTCAGGCCCCCCTCTATACTCTCTATATGGCCCTCATCTAGAACTCTCTATGGGGCCCATATCTATGTTTAGATAGGGCCGGCCAGATAGAGAGAGGGCCGAGATATGGATATATGGGTTAGTCCCCATCCGGCCCCCCTCCCCCCGATCTATATATCTCATATCGAGTATAGATAGGGACCTACCAACCGGACCATACATGTAGAGGGGGGCTCAACCTAACCTATATATGGGGTGGGGGGGAGTATAGAGGGGGGACCTCGACCCCATGGGATATCTTTCTCTCTTTCGGAGCTCCGAGATACGACTGCCCCATATCATATACGCCAACAGAGTTCAGATAGAGAGAGATATAGATAGATCGAGAGATATAGAGAGAGATAGAGAGAGAGAGACTGAAGAGTGAAGAGTGAAGAGTGAGAGGTAGATAGAGATGAAGATAGACAGATAGAGAGGTAGATAGAGATGAAGATAGACAGATAGAGAGAGAGATACTCTCATTCAGATAGAGATATATATCTGAGAGAGATATAGATAGATCGAGAGATCTATATAGAGATAGAGAGAGAGATATAGAGATAGATAGAGAGAGAGAGACTGAAGAGTGAAGAGTGAGATATAGAGTTCAGATAGTGGGCGACTAGCCGAAACGACTAGATCTATCTCTATATAGTGGTGTGATTCCCTTCCTTCCCCCTTCGGGGAGTGGTTCCCAACCAAGACTGACTATGCAGAGGGTTCCCAACCGCTTGCCCAAACCCCGAGTCCTCTGCCCAACCGGGGACTGGGCACTACTGAAGAGGGCCCCCTGCCCAGCGATAGCTTCTGCGGGAGCACTCGCGGTACTGGCCACTGAACTATGGGGGTCCCTTTTGCAGCGGATAATCCGCAGCGCCCTATACCCTCTATTTGAGGGGGGGCGGGCCCCTCCCCTCCCCTCCCCCTCCCCCTCCCCCTCTATATAGATCTCGATCTCGATCTCGATCGATCAGATCTGGCAGATAGGGCCCCCTCTATCTAGATATGGGGATGGGCATATACCGAGCCCTCACTGGATTCCCTCGGTGAGGGTGCAGCGGATCGGCCTAAGCCTATCGGTTGATCCGCTGCTGCCTCGGGGCCCCTATCTAGAATTTAGAGGTGATGCGCAACTCGGCTGTATGGTAGGGAGTGTCCTTTGTTCTTAGCGCCCGAGATAGAGAAATTCATCTCATCTGGTGGGGGAAGGGGTGGGTGGGAAGCGGGCCCCTGTATCTATTCTCTACGGGGAGGTTGGGGCCCCCCCCCTCCTCTCATTCATAATTCTAGATATGGCCCCCATACCATATAGAGGCAAACCCTCCGGGCCAACCCGAGCCAACCCGAGCGACTATAGGTAAGCCCTCTCCCTTCCTCCTATGGTGGTTGTGGTGCCCCGCCAGGCCAGGTTTCTGGGGAGGGGCACCTACCCAACCGGGAGTTGCCCCCATCCCTATCCCGGGGATCGTGGATTGGAATGTAATACAAAAGTGGGTCGGGCCGTCGGGGGCACCCCATTCCCCATATCTAGATTCTATAGGTATAGAACAGAACTATAGGGAGGGCCCCACTCCACGGAATGGAAATATCCTAGTGGCCATTCCAGATAGCTCTGGCCCCCTATGAATTGAAAGGGCCTATAGAGAGATAGGGCCCTATACTGAACTCTATCTGGGGGGCCCCCCCCCTCCATATAGAGAATTCTAGATAGGGGCCTATAAACTCTAGATGGTCGGCGCGAGGGTCTAGACTCTACTCAAGAGATATAGGGAGGGGGGGGCTCGGCCTCCCTATCTCACCCAATATGCTCGGGGGTCGGCCATATCTATATATAGGGGGGCCACCTCTCTCTATCGATATGGCCGCCCCCCTCTATATAGATCTGGCAGATAGGGGCCCGCCCCTACCCTCTATCTATAGAATAGATCTGGCTGGGCCTAGATATAGGGCATGAGATAGAGATATTGAGATCAGATCTCCGAGCATATAGTCTATATAGTCTCTGGGCCCCCACCCCCACATCGTCATAGGGGATAGGGGCACCCTCTATCTAGATGGGCATAACTAAACTCCCCGCCCTGCCCTCCGTCGTGGGGGGCCCTCGACCACCCACCGGGGGGTTATTGATCGGGGGGTTATCGATTGGGGGGTCGAAACTACACGTCCCGTCGCCATATCCATCTATATAGAGGGTGTCGACTAGACTCCCCCCTTTCTATTCTCTCTATTCTATAGGGTAGGGCTCCGGGGGTCGAGCGCCCCATACCATATAGAGTCTATATAGGGCGGTCCTCGTCCCCCCGAGCAGAGAATCTATCCCATCTATATAGATCTGGGGGGGCCCTAGACTCTACTATAGATATCTGGGGGGCCCGTCGCCATATCTCTATATAGGGCGCTCTCCGCCCAGATAGATCAGATCTATAGGTGATCGTGATCAATGCCAGCCATATATAGAGGAGAGGCCCCTTCCCTCTCTCCCCTCTCCATATGGTCGGTTCTACAGTCTAGTGGCCTCTCCTCTCCTCTCCTCTCCTCTCCTCTATATATGGCTGGCATTGATCACGATCACCTATAGATCTTCATCGGCCCCTGATCTCTATGGACATTTGTATTACATATATAATAGAGCGATAGCCGCCCCCCCCTCTCTATTCTATCATAGAGCCGAGATATAATAGATAGGGGGGGGGGTGGGGGGGCCTCCTTGCAAACATGTACCTCCGCTTGCCCGTCTCTGATAAGGAATGAAACGAAAGAATGAGTTTACGACACATAATTTGGTTCGATGGCTGTTCCCCACTAACCACAAGGATATAGGGACTCTCCATTCAATCTTCGGTGCCGTTGCTGGAGTGATGGGCACATGCTTCTCAGTACCAATTCGTATGGAATTAGCACAACCTGGCGATCAAATTCTTGGTGGGAATCATCAACTCTATAATGTTTTAATAACGGCTCACGCTTCTCCCACGACCTTTTTTATGGTGATGCCGGCGGTGATAGGTGGATTTGGGAATTGGTTCGTTCCGATTCCTATAGGTGCACCCGACATGGCATTTCCACGATTGAATAACATTTCCTCCCGGTTGTTGCCGCCTTCGCTGTTGCTCCTATTAAGCCCAGCCTCGGTAGAAGTAGGTAGCGGCACTGGGTGGACGGTCTATCCGCCCCTAAGTGGTATTACCAGTCATTCTGGAGGAGCCGTTGATCCCGCGATTCCTAGTCCTCATCCATCAGGTGTTCCACCCATTTTAGGTTCTATCAATTTTATCACTACTATCTTTAACATGCGCGGGCCTGGAATGACTATGCATAGATTACCTCCCCCTGTGTGGTCCGTTCCAGTGACCGCATTCCTACTCTTGCTATCACTCCCGGTACTAGCAGGGGCAATTACCATGTTATTAACCGATCGAAGCTTTAATACAACCCCTTTCGATCCTGCTGGAGGGGGAGACCCGATCTTATACCAGCATCCCCCTTGGTTCCTCGGCCATCCAGAGGTGTATATCCTGATTCCGCCTGGATTCGGTATCATCAGTCATATCGTATCGACTTTTCCGGGAAAACCGGTCTTCGGGTATCTGGGCATGGTTTATGCCATGACCAGTACTGGTGTTCTTGGATTCCTTGTTCGGGCTCATCACATGTTCACTGTGGGCCTAGACGTTGATACGCGTGCTCACTCTACCGCAGCTACCATGATCATAGCTGTCCCCACTGGAATCAAAATATTTAGTTGGATCGCTACCATGTGGGGAGGTTCGATACGATACAAAACACCTATGCCATCTGCTGTAGGGTCCATCTTTCTG
This sequence comes from Taxus chinensis, assembly GCA_019776745.2. NCBI lineage: Eukaryota > Viridiplantae > Streptophyta > Pinopsida > Cupressales > Taxaceae > Taxus > Taxus chinensis. Next base: position 77,037 of record JAHRHJ020003756.1, read on the forward strand.
TCCACCATAGGAGGACCTACTGGAATAGTCCCGGCGAATCCCGGGCTAGACATTGCTCTGCATGATACTCATTACGTGGTTGCACATCCCCATTATGTACCTCCCATGGGAGCCGTTTTCGCTTCATTCGCAGGATTTTACTCCCGGGTGGGTAAGATCTCTGGTCGAACATACCCCGAAACTTCAGGTCAAATCCATTTTCGGATCACTTTCGTCGGGGTGAATTTGACCCTCTTTCCCATGCATTTCTCGGGGCTTTCGGGTATGCCACGTCGCATTCCGGATTATCCAGATGCTTACGCCGGATGGAATGCCCTTAGCAGCTTCGGCTCTCATGTATCCGTAGTTGGGATTCGTCGTTTCTCCGTGGTCGTAACAATCGCTTTGAGCGGTGAAAAGAACACAAGTGCTCCAAGCCCCTGGGCGATCGAGCCAACCACACTGGAATGGATGGTACAAAGCCCTCCAGCTTTTCATACTTTTGAAGAACTTCCAGCTATCAAGGAGACCAGCTCTCTCTAAGCTATCAAGGAGACTAAGCGAATGGATGGGGTGAGACTCTATCTGATATATTCCCGAACCGGGAGAAAGGGAAGAGTGGGCGGGAGAAGGGAGATCGAGGGGCCGATAGAGGATGACACATGAAGTTTAATGGACGATTGCCTATCGCCTATCTAGTAACCGGGCCGGGCCCCCGGGGACTCGACCGCCCCCCCCCCACCCCGAACTAGAGATTTAGATAGGGGGATAGGGCCCCATAGAAGATAAGGATATAATAGAGAGCCCCCGATCGGGGAGCCGAGATAAGATAGAATAGAGAGGGGGGGGGGGGAGGGGGACTAGCCGGCCGTTGGGGTCCCCCGCCCTAATTCTAGAGTCTAGAGGGCGGTCATAGCTATAGCTATATAGAGTCGGGGTCGGGCGCCCTATATCTAGTTCTTGCCCATCCGGTCATAATTCCTTCCAATCTCCAATCCCCCAAAGATCGATCGGGGCGGTCGGGTCATGGACAGCTATAGCTATATTCTCTAGAGGGGCGCTTTCTATCTAGTTCTTGCCTATCTGTTCCCCGTATCATCTCCAATCCGCCCCGGGCGCCCTATCCGGTCATCTAGAAATCTCCGATCCGGGCTATCCCTATCCGGTCATCTAGAAAATCTAGATCCAATCCGGTCTGGAACAGAACTGTCTGGTCCCTTACCAACCATCCCATCCCATCCAATCTCCAATCTATAGAGACCTGGTGCCCCTCTATAGAGAACTATAGATGGGGGTCGAGGTGAGAAATATAGAGAGGGGCCATATCTCTATAGTCTATAGTTCTAGTCGTGCCCGAAGATACACGACGATGATAGTGCACCCGGTTCCGTATATATAGATAGGGGCTGCACGGAGATGGGAGTGCCCTGCCCTCCGATTCGAAAAGCTGGAGAAGTCTCGAGCCCCCTCCCCCTATATATCGATGAATGCGAACCCGCGGGGTGAATAATATAGACCCGGAATGGAATGGATAGATAGCCTAGCCGCCCCCTAGATTAATAGGCCTCCTTCCCACACATTCATCCTCCTCCCCAAGAATCGGACCATTCACACCCCGAACAACGCTCCCATTCATCCGTTATAGCCGAATCATGAACCAACGAATATGAATATGGTGGACTATTCTCCGATGCACCCAAACCAAATCTATTTACCGAGATAGAGATAGGTTCCCCTATCTAGAATTCTAGAGAAGGGGGCCTCTTAGTTTAGGTTTAGGTTTAGTTGCTGTAACGTCTACAGAGAGAGGGTAGAGAGAGGGCTGACCCCCTATCTCCCCCATCGGGGGTCCGGGGGATATAGATAGCCATAGCCGCCCCCATGTAGATATATAGGCCGCCCAGTAAGAATTCATTCCTCTCGGGTTGGGAGTCGGAATAGCGACAATATCGGATAAGCCTCTACCATGACGACTAGGGCCCTATATAGATAGATAGATAGATGGCACTCGACTGATGGCACTCGACTACCGGCACTCGTGATTGATCACCGGTCTACCACTCACCGGTCTACCATAATGTAATGAATACCGCCACTCACCGGTCTACCATAATGTAATGAATACCGCCACTCACCGGTCTACCAACACCACTGATGAACATAGATCTCAGATCTGTCTGGACTAGATCGATCTGATAGCTATCCATCTAGATTCTAGATGGAAAGATCTCTATTCTATATGCCCTCTATATCATATCTATCTGGCGCTCTTAGATCTGATAGTCTGCCTATCCCTATCCCGCTTCTATCCAATCCACCTATCCATCTAGAATCTAGATGGAAAGATGCCGCCCCCCCTCTATATAGATGGGTTATAGGGGCTCGAGATATCCGCCGCCAGATAGTTCAGGATAGTTCAGAGAGGGGGCCGCCTCTCTATATAGATATTCTATCCGCCGCCAGATAGAGAAGATAAGATATGATCTGATCTATATAGAGGGGGAGGGGGAGGGGGAGTCTCGAGAGCCCCCCATCCATATAGAGATAGGGAGATAGGGGTCGCCATCTCTCTATAGATGGATCTCCCAGGCATATGAACAATGCCGTCGGCGCGAGTCCCTCCCTCTCCTCGACTGTATAGAGAGATGGGGCCATCTCTCTAGACTAGCAACGCTGCCCTTTCGATGAATACAGATAGTTCAGGGTGAGCGTAGCCCTATCTATATATGGCCTGGCCCCCTCTAGATGGGATTGAGTATAGATAGGCCTCCTCCCCCCTCCAGCAGATAGCCAGATAGATCAGATCAGATAAGATCTAGTTGAGGGGGGGGGGTGGGGGGGGGGGCCGAGTGCCGCCTACTCTACTATGAATGAAGAGTTGCCCTCGCCTCATCTACAGATAGAGAAGAGATCTGGGCCCATATTCTCTATCTTGATCGGAGCCCCGCCCACTGTATAGATCTCTTCTCTCCCAAGCAGCCCCCTCTCTGTATTGTAGAGTTTCTGGGCCCGTCGGCGATGGGGCATATAGGGTACAGGCCCCTCTATACACCTCGGCCCCTTGGTTCAGGTTTGCTCATGCGGTTGGTGGCGTTCTCACGAGTCTCGGTTGGCTTATTGGCGTTCTCACCAACCCAACCTCCATCTATATAGGCGCCCACTCATGTTACATATAGAATCTAGAATCTATGGTTAGAGTTGGGTATAGAGTTGGGTATAGAGGCCCGGTTGGAGGAGTTGGCGCCACCGAAGGCCCCCCGGGGCCCAGGGTCATCCAGGGTCACGACCCCCCTTAGATAGATTAGATAGGGGCCCACGGTCTACTAATCTCCTCTCTTGACATGACAGATGGGCCCTCTCTCTATATTGGTTATCTCCTGACGGATGGGGTGAAGGGTACGACCCCGAGGGGCCCGCTCCCACCTGCCTTCTCCCCTAGAGTTCTATATGGGCTCTCCTCCCTACTGATCGGCGGCCCCCTCTCTACTCTCTATATCTTTCTTTCGGAGAAAACGGATGATCCCCCCCCCTCTATATAGATCTGGCAGATAGGGGCCATCGGCGTCTGCCAGTTCGGGCCGGCCTTCCCCTTCCCGATACCACCGTGCATCCGTTCACCCCTCTAGAACTATGGGGGGTCTGTCCACCGGTGGATGCGTCACTGTTCTATCTATATATCTGTTCAGATATAGGGCCCGGCCTATATAGATATGGATATGGCAGTTCATCCAGATATCCCAGCACTGCTCAGCTATGGATTAGGGTAGGGGCGCCCCATATCCAGATCGGGGGATAGAACTATAGGCCCCATAGATAGATAGATAGAGAGATAGATAGAGGGGGCCGGGGCACCACATCATCCATCCATCAGTCGGGTCCCATCAGTCGGTATGTCAGGTCAGGTCAGGTCAGGTCAGGTCAGGTCTATTATATACTTATACTCTACGTGATACGACTGCCGTGAGTACTTCCTCGTATCACGTATAGAATAGAAAGAGAGGGCGCCGCTGCGAGCCATATAGCCGAGCCCGATCGTCCGGGTCCCTCGGACTACCCATCCCTCTCCCGGCGCCCTCTCCCCCCGGCGGTCGAGTGTCATGTCATATAGCCGCCCGCGCTGGATCTCCTCCCCCTATCTATCGGCCCGCTCGAGAGGCCCATAGTTCAGATAGGGGGCCCCCTAGATATCTATATGGCCATCGGTACACATAATATACAGCAGGCCGTCGGGGGAGTTCCTCACCCTATTGGTTGAGTGCCCCATGTAATGTAGAGAGAGGGGGGCCCTCGATTGGTAAATCAATCTATCGATCAATCGAGTGCCCCACATCACATAAAGAAAAGATAGGGGCGGCTCAATCACCTATCTATAGAGAGGGGTGCCCCCCCATATATAGATAGACTATAGATAGTTTCCTCCCCCCACTCTCTCTCTCTCTCTATATAGATATAGATATAGATATATACCTCGTTCCATATCCTGAGCATCTAGCTAGTCCCGTCGGCGCCCTCCCCTCTCTCTAGATGGGCCCATAGAGAATCTAGTTCAGGGGGGGGGGCCATATAGAATCTATATAGGGGGGGTGGGGGGGGCCCGACTATAGATAGTCGCCCCGGATAGTTCAGGGCGTTGTGAGGTCTATATGGGAAGCTCCAAGTCGTAGGAACCTCGATTCAATTCATATTGATCGGTGCGGCCCTCTCTATATATCTGGTTGGAAGGGTCCCCCTATCTATATATGGCTGGCCCTATCCCTATATAGATAGATATAGGGTCATGTCATGTATAGATAGGGGGAACCTCGATTCAGACGGAGGTGTTTGTTCGGTTAGTCGAACTAGTCTAGTCCACTAGTCCAGTCATGTTACGTATCTAGTAGGAACCTCGATTCATACTTTTAGCTCTCTATCTAGAGTTCGGAGCGCCCTATAGATCAGATCTATATGGCCCTATAGATCAGATCTATATGGACGGGGACGGTCTCTTCTCTATCTAGAGTTCGGAGCGGACGGTCTCTTCGATTCTATAGATAGGGCGGCCCATCTATCTATATCTGCGCCTAGAAATATATAGGGCCGACGTGACGGTCCGGGATTCTATAGATAGGGCGGATGGATGGATAGGTCCGGGATTCTATAGATAGGGCGGATGGATGGATGGATATGTGCGGACGGTCTCTTCTCTATCTAGAGTTCGGAGCGCCCATCTATCTATATGGTATGGCAAGGTCTCTATCGGAGCGATGCGATGCAGACGGTTGGTTGCCCTATAGATCTATCTATATGGCTGATCTATATGGCTGATCTATGTATAGATAGATAGGGCGCAAGCGGCTTATCTATATATAGGTGCCGCGGTTCGGATAGATAGGGCGCTTCTATCTCATCTCCTCATTAGAGTAGTGTCCCGACCTCTCTAGATATAGGGTGTCCCGTTCCAATCCCATCAAGAGTTCTCATTAGAGAGAGATATGGGTTAGAGTAGTGTCCCGTTCCAATCCCATCACCATCAATAGTTAGTGTTCAACATGACTCGACTCCCCATATAGAGATATGGGTTAGAGTAGTGTCCCGTTCCAATCCCACGGTGAGTTAGTGTTCAACTCGACTCCCCGGCCCCACCCCTTCCTATCTGTAGTGAAGTGAGTGTCCCGTTCCAATCCCATCAATCTAGCAAGGCAAGCATGCTAGTCTAGTATGGACCTCGCTCTTTCTCGCTAGTCTAGTTGCTAGCTCTTCTCTTTCTCGCTAGTCTAGTATGCTCGGCAAGCGAGCATGCTAGCTCGGCTCGTCTATCTCGGCAAGCATGCTCTGCTCCCATATCTAATCTATATAGACTCGGGACTCGGCAAGCATGCTCTTCTATCTGGGCAAGCATGCTCGTCTATGCTCGGCAAGCATGCTCGCAAGGCAAGCATGCTCGTTGCTAGCTAGGCAAGCTAGCTGGGCAAGCATGCTCGTCTATGCTATGCTCTATTCTCGGAGAGGATAGTCCCATATCTATCTATCTCTCTCTCTATATCTCTATCTCTCTATCTATCTCTCTCTCTCTCTATATCTCTATGGAGGGGGGCACCATATATATGGATAGGGGGCCGTAGTTGTTGATCGATCTACATGATTATCATGCGATCAATCAGAGTTTGTTACGGCTTGATTCATGTTACGTATATAGATTAGATCTAGCCGGGGCTATGGAGAGTATGGCTATTCCGGTGTGACCAGTTTCGCCAGTGTGACCAGTTTCGCTGATCCGCTTCATATCTGCCCCTCTATCTCTATCTATATGGGGCCTATTCAATATAGGGCCCCGGGGGCGGCTAGGCTATATAGACTCGGGGCTCGGCACTCCCCCCCTCTCTCTATATCTGATCCCATCGGGGGGGGGGGCGAGGGGAGATGAGTCGGGCCTATATATAGATAAGGCATCTCATCTATATGGCAAGCACCTATGGATCTATATGGCCACATCCGAGATCAGATCAAACCCCCCGATGGCGGCTCCCAGATCTATATAGGGGGGGGGAGAGATAGAGAGGGGGGCCTAGCCGGGGCACCACATCATCCATCAGTCGGTCTATAGAGTATCCCCCTATCTATATGAGGATGGGAGTTCAGCATTCCAACCTCTCTCTATCTATCTATAGTTGCCATATCTATGATATGAGAGCGGCTATCTCTGTCCTCAGCATAAACACAAAGATAAGGGCAATCGGGTCCTCAGCATAAAGAATCTCTCTCTCTGGGGGGTCCTCGGCATAGCGATAGCAGCCTATCTATATAGCTGGGCCAACTAGTACTAGTACTAGTACTAGTACTAGTACTAGTACTAGTACTATGGGCCAACGGGAGAGGGGCACCATATCTAGATAGGGGCCCTCGCTCTCATCTCCCCTCAAGCTCGCTCCTATCTATATATGGGGCGAGGGGTACTAGTTCGATCTATAGAGTTGGGAGTAGAAAGAACTGGGGGGAGGGCGGCTATGGCTTCTGTATAGTCAGTTGGCACTCCCCCGCCCTTCTCTCTCGGTGGTCAGCCCGGATGCGTGCGCCCCTATATCTATATGGATGGGGCCCCCCTATCCTCTTTACAGACGAAGCACCCCTATATAGAGATCTGGGGCGGGGTCCCTATATTCTATCTATCTACCGTGGGCGCCTATATATATATATAGATCTGGGGCGGGGCCCTATCTATATATATCTGCCCGCAGAGGATGCACCCCACCCACCTATCTAGCGGGGTCCCTATATTCTATCTACCGTGGGTGGGGTAAGCGCCCGCAGGGGAAGCACCCCCCATATATAGATAGCTCCACCCGTCACCCGAAACACCCACCCAACACCCCCCTATCCTCTTTACATACGCGGGGCCCCTATATAGATCTGGGGAAGGGGGGGATCCGGCCTATATCTATCTAGATGGGGATCGGCATCGTCTTCCTCAGATAGATATAGATTATGATAGATCTAGATGGATTCTGAGTTAGAGTTCTAGTTCAATCCCCACTCTCTCTAGTCTATACTCTATAGATAGGGGCGGATTCGTATGGGGGCAGATCTATATAGATAGGGCCCCACCCCACCCCACCCCACCCCACCCCACCCCACCCAATATATCTAATCTAATCTAATCTAATCTAATCTAATCTAATCTAATCTAATCTAATCTAATCTAATCCCAGTTGGCCATATATCTAATCTAATCTAATCTAATCCCAGTTGGGTTGGGCCCCTCTCTACTCTACTCTCTATATGGGGTGGGGGTTGGCTCTAGATATCGTATCGAAGTTGGAGACTATATAGATATATCAGCGAAGTCCAGCTCCATACTCCATATATATGGGATGGGATGGGATGGGATGGGCCACACCAATCTGAGAACCCTTACCATATCTCTATAGAGGGGGCCATCTATCTATATCAGGGGTCGAGCACCACATCCATCCCCCCGATAGGGGAGATAGGGGCATATATCACTATAGGGGCCCGATAAGCTGAGCGCCCCATATCTATATAACACTGACAGCTAAGCCAATGCCCCAGATCAGAAAGAATCGGGTCGGGTCGCATGCCCCGGCCAGCCGTATAGAGATAGGGGAGATAGGGGTCTAACAATCCCATATAGAGAGTGTAGTGGGGGGTCTCGACGTTGATACAGATATCTAGGGAGGGTGCCTGCCGACTAGATCTAGAACTCTAGATGCATGCCGTCGCTATATAGAGATGTAGAGGGTGCCCGACTAAACTATATACATAGCCCAGATAGATTTCTCTCCTCACACCCCCTATATATAGATATGGCCATCGCCATATATCCGTAGAAAGGGCGAGTGCCCCCCCATATCTAGACTAGATAGGGGTCGCCATCTATCTCTATGAGCTAGCAACTGATCTTCCGGAGCGATCTCCCATATAGATCATATCTTCCAACTGATGGAGCACTGATGGCCATATATCTCTATAGGGCAACTGACCGGAGAGTTTGAATCTATATTGTATTGGCCCTATCTGAACTATCTGGGGCCCCTCTCTATATAGGCACCGGACTCTCAAGATGGAAAGAGATAGATAGAGAGAGAGATAGATAGAAAGATAGAGAGATAGAGATATAGAGAGAGATAGATAGAGGGGCCCCCCTTCTCTATAGAGGGGAACTCTAGGGTGCCCCGGCCGCTGGCCGGGGCAGATCTATATAGGGGCGTCAGTCGAGTGCCTCTCCCCTCTATATATAGATGGCGGCCCCCCCATAGATAGAGAGATAGGCATATAGATAAGATAGTTCAGGGAGGGGGGGGGCCCTCTATATCTTATCTATATGGCGGTCGAGCCGTCCATCCTCCATCCATTCTATCCAAAGGAGTGATACCAGTCATATAGACTATATACTCTATACGTGATACAACGTGATATGAGTCATTCGTATCACGTATATAATAGAGGATAGGATATAGAATAATAGAAGGATGATGTGGTGATGAATGAGACCAGTCGGATGAGTGAGACCAGTCATCAGTCGTATCATCTCATCCATTATTCTATTCTCTATAGACATGAGTGATGACTGATATCAGTCGTATCACGTCTATAATGGATGACGATGTGTGATGGATAGATGTATGATGGATAGATATCTTGTCCTACTATCCCGCTCGTTTTCTGCTTAACCCAACCCAATCACAGGCCGCTCCACCCCATACATAGATATGGCGCCCCCCCCCCTGATTCCTGGTCGCCCCCATATTCGATTTCATGTATTCACTCATAGCATCGTCGCCCTTGCCCGGTAGTCCCGTAGCGGGTGCTTTCGGACGTTTTCCAGGTTCGGAAGGAACCGCCATAGTAACCACCACGTGCGTTTCATTATCTCCTATCTCATCCTTGACTGCTTCTCATGAGGTCGCACCGGGAGCTAGTGCTTGCTATCCAAAAATTGCTCCATGGATCTCATCCGAAATGTTTGATGCCTCTCGGGGCTTCTTTGGCGACCGTGAAGTCACCGGAACGAGTAGATAGTAGATGGATGGATGTGCACCGCTGCAGTTGCTCCGCGGCGATATCTATACGTAAGCCCGACTCGCTCTATGGAACTGGGGCACCATAGCATGTCGGGAAGAAGGGGGGGGGACATACGGGACAACCCCTCTGTTTCTTGCCCCTTTCGATACACAGTTGAGGGGATCACGAACGCTACAGGTGTGGGAGCCCATCGGTCCGAAGGTCATTTATGCTATGCGCTCTACTGATTGACACGTGCCCTCTCCCTCGTCCCCCCCCCCTCCCCCCTCCATATAGATAGAGTTGAGAATTCTAGATAGGGCCCTCCCCCCCTCCATATAGATAGAGTTGAGAATTCTAGATAGGGGGGTGCCCTATCTATGGCCCCCCCTCCCCCCTCCATATATGTATCTATATATAGATAGAGTTGAGAATTCTAGATAGGGCGACCAACGGGAGAGGTATGGCCGGCCATATATTAGATAGATAGGGGGTCCCCAACTCTATATAGTTGGCAGTCGGCCGAGCGCCCCATATAGATAGGGGGCCCTGGCGGCGGGGCCCATGGAATCTATATCTCGCCTCGCATATGGGTAGCAAGGGGGCTCTTATGCCGCCCTGCAATGAGGCCAAGAGTAGCACACCACTTCGCACCTCTGTATCGGCGAATAACTGGAAGAGTCGGTGGAACCGGTGAACCACGCATGAGTCGCTGGTTGCGTGGGGCAGAGGGCTCGTAGTACCCCAACTATTGATCGCCTTTTCCGAATAGCGCTCTATTGATTGGGAGAGGGGCCTATCCCAGATCTAGTCTAGATAGGGGCCCCCCCCCTCCCCCTCCATATAGAGAATGAGAATTCTGGATAGACTCGAGAGCCATATATAGATAGGGGGCCCCTCTCTATTCTATATACGGCCCCCCTATATCTCTTCATCTATTCTCTAGAGGCGGGCGCCTATATATAGATCTAGGGGGGCCCCCCCCTCTCTATCTATATATGGCCCAGATATGATATAGATAGGGGGGGGGCCGTAGCGAAGATCAGCGGCCCGATGGGAGAAGGGGCCCGAGTCGGCAGATGCCGTACACTTGATTGGCCCGCCGCCATAATATCAATGGCCCGCCGCCGTAATATCAAGTTGGTGAGCCGTGTGATGGGAGACCTCCCCGCACGGTTCGGAGAGCACTTACTTCAATTCGAGTGGGGTGCACCACCGCATCGACCATGGGTAACAGAGCTCGCTCGATTCGGTTCGACCCGGAATTCACTTCCGACCCTGTGTTTGATAGCCTGACCGTAGTGATGTTAATCGTGGTTACATTCGCAAGTAGCTTGGTCCATCTCTATTCTATTTCCTATATGTCCGAGGATCCACATAGCCCTCGATTTATGTGCTATTCATCCATTTCCACTTTCTTCATGCTCATGTTGGTTACCGGGGATAACCCGATTCAATTATTCCTGGGATGGGAGGGAGTAGGTCTCGCTTCCCATTTGCTAATCAATTTTTGGTTCACACGACTTCAGGCGGATAAAGCAGCTATCAAAGCTATGCTTGTCAATCGAGTAGGTGATTTCGGATTAGCTCTCGGGATTTTGGGTCGTTTCACTCCCTTTCAAACAGTAGACTCCTCGACCATTTTTGCTCGTGCTAGTGCCTTTTCCGAACCCCACAATTCTTTCATTTTCTGCAATGTGAGATTTCATGCCATAACTGTGATTCGTATCTCACTCCCTATTGGTGCTGTTGGAAAATCCGCACAGATAGGATTGCATACTCGGTTACCCGATGCAATGGAGGGTCCCACTCCAGTATCCGCTTTGATTCATGCAGCTACTACGGCAACAGCAGGCGTTTCCATGATAGCGAGGTGCTCCCCTCCATCTGAATACCCACCCACGGCGTTATTCACGATTGCTTTTGCAGGGGCTATGACGTCATTCTCCGCGGCAACCACTGGAATATTACAGAACGATCCGAAGAGGGTCATAGCTTATCCAACTCGCAGTCAATTAGGCTATATGATCCTTGCTTGCGGCATTCCCAACTATTCGGTTAGCGTCTTTCACTTAATGAATCACGCGTTTCCCAAAGCATTACCATTCTCGAGTGCGGGTTCGGTGATTCATGCCATGTCGGATGAGCAAGATATGCGCAAGATGGGGGGGCTTGCTTCCTCGTTACCCTTTACCTATGCCATGATGCTCATAGGCAGCCTATCTCCAATTGGATTTCCTTTTCTCACTGGATTTTATTCCAAAGATGTGATCTCGGAGCTCGCTTACACCAAATATACCATCAGTGGGAACTTCGCTTTCCGGTTGGGAAGTGTCCCTGTCTTTTCCACTTCTCACTACTCTTTCCGTTCGCTTTTTCTGACATTTCTAGCACCAACAAATCCATTCGGGCGAGACATCTTACGATGTCATGATGCGCCCATTCCTATGGCCATTCCTTTAATCGCTCTGGCTTTCGGGAGTCTTTCCGTAGGATACTTGGCCAAAGTGTGACCCGTTAGCCCATAACCATAAGTACTGTGTACTGTGGCAAAGCGGCTGTTGCTCACCCAACACGATCGTACGAGGCACCCACCCACTCTATCTATGGGTGAACAAGAATTGGGGATTGGATGCGGGCGAAATTCCCGCCAATGGCTGAGATGCTCAGTCGACTCTCGAAACCTTTGGCGCCTATATATCTATATGGCGCACGAGTGAGCAGAAAAGGGAAGAGGAAAGAGGCCCTGGTGAACGCAATCAGTTAACAGGTGTAAGCTTTGCCGCTCGCCCGACAGTATTCAGTACTGACCACACTGAGGGACAGGCCCTAAAGCGAAGGACGGGAACGTGGGTGGCAGTGCGTTCCAATTTTTGGCCTTGCACCGAACATCCAATGGACCATGGACTAAACGGCCACTGTCTGAGAGGACTATGTCCAGGTTGTTCCGCCCCCACAAGGTACATCCCGCGCCTATGGGCCGCTATAACTATCCAAGAAGACACTCGAAACTGGAAGAACCCGGTGGACCGCCGAGCTGCAAGTCGACACGCATGCACGGGAGCAGGATTCCCCAAAAAGCCAGGGTCGCGGGTGGCCAAGAGGGCCCACTTGGAGACTCGGGATCTCAGCAGATATAGATCTATATCTGCCGGAAGAGAAGAGAGAAGAAATAGATCTTATCTATCAATCAATCTATATTAAGCTCGTGATAGATAATACCCCCAGTGTCCATTCGTTCCTGCATAACAACTATCAACTCTCCGCCCCCACCCCCCTCCCCCTCCCTGAACTATCTTATCTATATGGCGCTCCGCTCCCTCCCCCTCTAGATCTATGGCCTAACCCATATAGATAGAGGGCAGGAGCTATGGAGAGTCGGCCCCCCCATCATATATCATAGAGAGGAAGCCCATATCTCCAGGGGGGTCCCGGATGCCTATATATCCATATGGCTGAAGTCTGTAGTCGCCCCATATAGATCTCTATATAGATAGGATAGGGGTCTAGTCGGTCGATCAGATAGATATCAATCACTGCCCTCTATCTATATATAGATATAGATATATGGATCTATATCTATATCTATATATAGATATGGGGTCGATCGGATAGATAGTATCAGTATCCATCACTCCCCCCCACCCCTTCCTATCTTATAGTTCTAGATAGGGCCCTATATCTCTATTCGTGCCATATAGATATATCTCTAGGGCCCTCCGGGAATATAGATTAGATATCCCCCCCGATGGGCGAGAGAGGGGGGGGGTTGGGCGGGCATTCATTACCACATCACAGATCTGTATCACATCACTGAGATGGAGATGGAGACTAAGATGGATCTCATTACCGGATAGAGGGGGCCACATAAGATCTTCGTATCACATCACATCACTAATATGGATTGGATTGGATTGGATTGGATTGGATTGGATTGGATTGGATTGGATCGGATGGATCATATAGATTAGATCTGATAGTCGATCCATAGATTAGATGTCGGGCATCCTATCCGCCCCTATCTGAACGGGGCCCCCAGTTCTGAACTAGATCCTACCCGGATGTCGGGCATCCGAGAAACTATAGATGTAGATCTAGGCTCTCCCCCGCGCCATATGGAATAGATATCGCCATATAGATATAAGGGCCAAGCATCCGGCTTGGAAAGTATAGTGTATATGGCAAGTATAGTGTATATGGCAAGTATAGTGTATATGGCAAGTATAGTGTATATGGCAACTTCAAGCTCTTGGCTCAATCTCTGGCCTGGCCTGGCTAATTGATCGCTCGTGGCGTGGCTCGCCGGCATAAAGTTTTTTCAGCCCCCGAGTGTTTATGCGCGCCTCCATGTCTATGCGCTCTTTCCCTCAATCGACCAGGTGCGCCCCTATATCTCTCTCTATAGGCGCCCGCCCCGCCTCCCGCCTTATTTAGAAGTAACTGGTAACTGGCCCTGCCCTTACGTCTACGCGTCTCGAAGTAGTCTCCTTCCAATCGATGAAGCATGGACCAACTTGAACTTGGATTCTTTATGCGCTCTTACTCCCTTTTCGCCGCGTGCACTTTCAGATTGAGTCAGATTGAGATAGAGTAGGTCGAGTGCCCCCTATATCTATATATCTGGATATGGGCCCATATACTTTCTATAGAGAGGGGGAGGGGCGAGAATGAGAATGTATTTTATTCGCCCTCCTCCCTCCCATGCTTTTTTTCCTGGTCCTTCGATTGAGAATAGATATAGGGGGGGGGCCGGAGCAAGAAAAGAAGTACAGGAGAAGAGATAGATTCTCGTAAAAAAACCACACGTTCGTCTCGTTATTACAACCTTCCTTCTTCATGTCCCTGATTTCCAGGAGCTACGCGCAAATCCTCGGATTCCGGTGGTTCTTAACAGCGATGGCCATCTATTTGAGTCCTTGGGTGGCACCATCCGATTCTCAACAAGGTGAGAATTATCGAATGATCTATGTACATGTTCCTGCAGCTCGGATGAGTCCGCTCGTTCATATCGCAGTGGCTATCAGCAGTTCTCCGTTCTTGTTGACAAAACATCCCCTTTTGCCCCGCTTTTCCGGAACCGGTTCGGGAATAGGTGCTTTCCCCACATTGTTGACCTTAGTAACTGGAGGGTTTCGGGGGAAACCTATGCGGGGCACCTTTCGGGTGTGGGATGCTCGTCCAACCCCTGTATTCATCTCGTCCTTCATTTACCCGGGTGCACTGTGCTTCCAAAAGCTCTCTGTCGAACTGGCTTCTATCTCCATCTGTATTGGACTGATCAATACACCAATCATTAAGTCCCCTGTCAACTGGTGGAATACACCGCATCAACCTGGGAGCATTAGCCAATTTGGTACATCGACACATGTTTCCATGCCCATTCCAATCTTGTTCAACTCTGCTAACTCCCCCTTTTCAACCTGTATCTCGCTTGTTTTGGAAACACGTCTTCTCATTCCATCCCTTCTCGAATCTTCATTCATTACGGAAGCTCGTTCTTCTCCGAATGAGGGCATTTCTGCTAGCTCCATGATGCCCCCAGATAATCTATAGGGGCCCAAACCCGATCATACTGTTCCGGCAAGATTCCGCGCGATCGAATACTCAGTGAGCTGAAAATCGAGAAGCTCTTTGATTAGCGGAGAGAGAATTTTCTGTTTCGAATCCGGACTCAATGGTCGGTTTTCTGGTATACGTTTACCGTGGCGTGGTCCGCTATTTCATTCCCTCCCCCCCCCTCCAGAGAATCTAGGGGCCCTATATAGAGAATAGAATATAGATATAGATATAGAGAGAGATATAGATATAGAGAGAGATCTATTCTCTATATCTATATTCTATTCTATGGGGGTTGGTCGGTTGTTCTCTGTAGTGTAGTCGGGGCGGCCCCTATCTAAATTAGTGGTAGTAGTAGTAGTAGTAGTAGTAGTAGTAGTAGTAGTAGTAGTAGTAGTAGTAGTAGTAGTAGTGGAGACGGGTGCAGGATCACACCAGATCGATCCGCTGAGTTCGGGCAAACTCTTATTGGAATTCCGGGGACCCCATGGTAGAGCTGTTCTCTCGGGAGGATCTATATAGAACTGGCCGAGCCAGATATATAGATAGGGGCGGGCCCCCATCCCATATAGATATAGCTGACATCCCGGATCGGCTCCCCCCCTACCCCAACTGAAACGGACCTATATATCCATATGGCCGATCTGTACTATATACTGAGATAGATATCTAGATAGGGGCCTTGGAGATCGGGGCAAGCCGATCTGTGATTTGAGAAATTTCTAAATGCTTGACCGGCCCATATATAGATAGGGGACTAGACCCCATGGTAGCAAATAGAGCCGAGCCTACCCTACCATGAAGTACTACAACTAGACTCTATACTAGATATGGCCCCAACCCCATCCCTTGCCCAAGATAGGGCAGATATCTAGATAGGGCCCTGCTTCCCCCGTATTCACCCATCTATATATAGATAGAGGGGCGCTATATCTAGATGGCGGTCGAGTTGCCACAATCGCCCTATATCTCTATATGGGGGCGGCGGCCCTATATAGAGAACTATAACTCTCGGGCCCCCCCCCTCCAGAATTCTAGATATGGGGGCATTATCTTAAATCAATCGAGCCCCTCGATTGAAATCGAGTCCCCAGATATCAGATATATAGGGCCCTATCTATAACTATAAGATAGTTCGAGGTGGGGGTGGGGGGGCTGGGGCCCCCATTATCTATATAGATCTCCCCGGATCTATATCATAGCTCCCGTCGATCGCCATATATGTATAGAAAGGGTGCCGACCCGACTAGAATAGAGAGTTGGCAGGCTCCCCATATATATATAGACTCCCCACCCCACTATAGCTGCTCTGCTCTGCTCGGTTGGGTTGGGGCCATATCGGACCTCCCAGATAGACTATATAGGGCTCTTTCTTCTCGACTTGAAACTCAGGCCCTTCGTCGCCCCTATCTATATATATATATACGGGCAGTTGCATCACAAAAGTGAGTTATGTTCTCTGTTTGCGCCTTGCCCTCGGCACATAGCTAATGGGCGTTGGAACGGTTGAGTTGGGTTAGGTGGGTGGCCCTAGAAATGGAAAGGGTGGGGGTGCCTATCTATACCTATCTAGAGTTCAGGCCCCCAGATGATATTGATCTATAGGGTGGGCTCTGGTGTTGATGTTGGTGCCTATCGATCTATATATAGATGGGGTGGGTGGGGAGCTTCCGTCAATGGAAAGGGTAGGTGCCCCTCTGTTGGTGCTAGGTGCTATAGTGTTAGACCGAGTGTTGGACCGTCGAAAAAGGAATATAGGGGCCTTCTGCTGGTGCTGGTGTTGGTGTGGCTACCGTCGAAAAAAGAATCTAGGGGAGGTGCCCCTCTGCTGGTGCTGGTGTTAGTGGATAGGGGGGGGGTGGGGAGCTACTGTCAATAGAAAAAAGGAGATAGGGGAGGTGTCCCTCTGCTGGTGTTGGTGTAGCTTGGTGCTGGTGTTGGACCGTAAAACAAAAAAGAGGGGGTTGCCTATGTGTATAGAATGTGTATATAGGGCCATCTATCTATATCTATATACGCTGTATAGACACCCGGCCGTTGAACTAAAAGAGATAGGTGGGAGCGTGCCCAATCCAATATACATAGACATGGACATGGGCATGGACAGGGGTGGTACCGTTCCGACATGGACAAGGGTGGTTGCACCGTATAGTTATGGGTCTAGGTATAGGGTGGCTGCATCCATTCCTTGCGAGTTTCTATCTCCCCCATATCATCTAGACGGGGGATGGGGGGGGTTTCGGTGGGGTAGGGAGCTGACCAGAGGTGTCTGCTTCCCTGGCTAGGGATGGAGAGGGTGAGGCTTCCTATCTCGACTCTAGTATATATAGCTTATGGCTCTGGAGAGAGGGACCGTCGGCGAGGAATATCTCTATATCTAGAAAGATCTCTCTATATAGATATAGAGATATATGTAATACCGGCCTGGCCCGGGGGTCCGTCAATAGAAAGAGATAGGGGAGGTGCCCCTCTGCTAGTGCCAGTGCTGGTGCTAGTGTTAGTATATAGGGTTGGTGGGAGGACATTCCTCTGCTCTCTCCAGCTCCAACCCCTCCCTCCCTCATTTACATAACTGCATAACTGCATAACTGCATAATTGCATGACTGCATGACTGCATAACTGCATCACGGCGGAGCGACTGGACTGCCGCCTATATAGCCTATACAGTGAATGCTGTGCTGTACCCCCCCGCCCTCGACTCAGCATCTGGATTTCTAGTTCCGCCTAGAATAGAATCTATATAGATATATAGGGGCGGAGCAAAGCAAAGCTACAAAGCGATGGATGAGACCTGTGAACGAAGAAGATCATGCTTTCATTCTCTCGATTAGGGCTTCGATCGCCCGAGCCGGATCGGAGTCACAGTCACTGAGATAGATTTCTATGCAGCGGCGGCGGGGCAGCGGCAGCGGGCTCTTGAAGCTGCCATCCAGGGCCGGCGGTTGTGAGGACGGCGCCGGACTGAGGCATGAGAATAGCTCTTGCGACTCCTCCCGTGAATGCCCCCGCGGAGAAATGGGAAATCAATTCCAATTCACAATTCACATTCACCAGATGAATCGGGAATCGGAATCGAGCTGCGGGAATAGGAAAGATTCTACACCCCTCCCCTAACTACTAACTAACTGACTAACCAACTAACCAACTAACCGACTAACCAACTCCAGGACTGCAACTCTAACTGACTAACTGGACAATGGCCCCCGCCTTCCAATGTTTCGATTCCTTCCCATCCCCATCAGGTTGTGGTTGTGAAGGATGTGATCGATTCGGCCGAATCAATCCCAGCAATCGGATCACCCCCTCAATCTGGCGAGGGAGGCGGGCCGGTTCCCTTCTCCGGCCATCTATCTATCTCTCTCTCTATATCTCTATCTATCTATATCTCTATCTATCTATCTATCTCTCTCTCTATATCTCTCTCTATCTATATAAGGGGTAGCATTTCCCATCTATTCGCTCGCCCGACCCGACAACTAGAGATATGGGAGATCTAGGGCTATTCTTCGAAGTCGCTACGCGCCATTTGTTCCCAAGGACTAGCGAAATCGGAATAGCGGGATTCTTGGGTCATCTCAATTGGTTCGGAAACCACACGTTTCTCCGGATCATCGTAGCGTACTTCCACATATCCACTCAGGGGGGAGTCTTTTCGTAATGGATGACCCTCGGAACCGTGATCTGTTGATATACGGCGTAGATCCGGATGATTGATGGAATAAACACCGGACATATCCCATACTTCTCGCTCCCACCGGCCGGCTGATGGAAATGGACTGACTACCGGGGATATTCGTGTTATTTCGTCTACACTGGTTTGTACACGAATGCGTGGGTTATACCGAGTACTTGGTGAATTATGAACCGCTTCAAATCTTCGTCTCCGGGAGGGATAATCAACTCCGCGGATATCGATCAGAACTTGGGAACGCGTATAGGTGTGGGATTTCGGGAACCATAGCAATTGAAATGGGTAGTCTGTATCGGTATATGAGACATTCTCGTGTTCCGATCTTTCCATTTTATGCACCCATCTATTGGGTGAAGCCTCTCTCGGATATTCGAAAATTAATTGGTTATCCATAAGGGAAGCTTCCTTTTCATTTCTCAATCAATTACCAAGTCCTCGCTTGCTGGACTTGTTCACCTTTGTTTGATGGAAAGATGCAACAGAAAAAAGCATGGGGGAAGCACCCATATCTATAGATAGGCCAGTCCTCTCCCCGCCCCACTAGAACTAGAATAAAGGATCAGACGAGAGCATGGCCACCTGTAGTTACATATATAGGGGGCCCTATCTCCCCTATATCTATGGAGGGGGGGGCCATCTATCTATATGGGGTGCCATAGAGAGATAGGGCCCCCATATATGGATGGATAGCCCCCCCCCTCCAGATATCTAATTCTAGATAGGGCCTCTCAGTCCATATAGATAGGGGAGGCCCTATCTAACTATATGGGGGCCTCTGCCGGGGCGGGGGCGAACCCTGATTAGATAGAGGGGGCCTTGCCCTCAAGATATAGCCCCCCAGATAGGAGATATGGCCTAGATCCTAGATAGAGACGAGCCCTCTCTCACCCATAGAGAGAGAGGGGTGAAGATGAGATATAGAGAGAGGGGGGCATATAGAAGGTATATAGGGGGTAGGGGGGGATCCCCTCTATTCTATAGAGGGGGCGGGCCTCTATATCTATAGGGGGTTATCCCACCTCCCACTTATACCTATATATATTAGAGGGTAGGGGGATATAGATAGGGGGATACGCCTAGATAGGGGCCATTAATTGATAAATCAATAGAGTGGTGAACATAGCATAGTGAACCACTCACCCCCCCATATATAGATAGGGGGCCAGATCTATATAGACAGGGGCAGCCAGCCTATAGATCTATTATCTTGGAGGGCCCCTATGTAGGCGTAGCCCCCTATATAGATCCGATCGCCCTACCCAGTGGGAGGTGGGTGAACCACCCCCCATTTCAGATTGTAGATATGGTGGATAGGTAAGATAAGATATAGAGAGAGGGGAGATGGGGGCTTGCACCCCTCTCTATCTATATGGTGAGTGCCCCATTTACAGAGAGGGGGCCTTTTCCATATAGATAGATAGGGGCTCACATCTTATATTAGATAAGTGATCTGAAAAATATCAAGTATATAATAGATGGTAGATGTGGTGCCCCTATATAGAGTAGGCCATCGGGAGATGAGCCCTGAACCCATATAGAATAGATACGATCTATAGGGAGGTGGGGGAGGGGGTAGTTATAGGCTATATATAGATTAGATAGTCAGGCATCTAGAGTTGGCCATCTCCTGCCCCATATAGAGAATAGATAGGGGGTGTACCTCTATCTATATGGGGGGATACCTATCTGATGGGGGCCCTATCTAGAGTCTATAGAGACGGGGGGGGGGATAGATCGAGGAAGAACGCATGGGCCCGATGGATCGGGGATGTTACTCGACTGACGAACCAGTGGTACCCTCCATGTTCCCGGGCAGTGGACTGGTCGAGTCCTCAAAGCTTAACTCGAGGTCCCCCTATCTAATCTAAATCTGAACTCTGGGGGTGGGGTGCGCTCGACCTCTCTCTCTATATCCCCCCCTATCCCTATCTCTATATGGGATGGGGCTGGGGCCTCGCCATATAGAGAGAGTTCAGCTCCCCCTCCTAACCGGGGCGGGGGAGTGCTAGTTCTCTAGTTGGCCCAGAGATGTAGAGGGTAGGGGTATATAGATAGGGCGCCGACCATCCATCTACCCTATTGAGAGAAATGGCTCTCGGGAGGGCCCTATCTCTATATGGCTGCCCCTATCTCTCTTCTCTATGCCCGGCCCGGGGTGATCTTTCTTGAACCGGATGATCGGGAGCGCAGTCCCATATGGAGATGGGGTCTAGTCCGAGTTTCACCGGTGATGGCATCTCATCTCTCAACCGGTGATTCTCTCATGCAAAAGAATCGGGCATAGAGAAGAGATAGGGGCACCCTATATGTCGATATGGCGCCCCTCCCCCCTCTCTCTATAGGATAGGCGGAGGACGAGGGGGAGGCCCGACTCTCTACTATCTACTATCTATCCACTCTATATATATGGCCCCGACGGAGGGCATTTATGCCCATATCCATATAGATCAGCCATATAGCCATATAGATCTAGAGGGGAGGGTGCCGACTATAGATAGTGATAGTTGCCTTCGATCTCTCGAGTGCCGACGCTCGATAGTTGTCCTCGGTCTAGTCTATCGAGTGCCCAGCCGATAGGGGAGTATAGATGAGAGAGAGATCTGGGCGCCTATATCTGACCCGGCCCCAGATAGCCAGATGGATAAGATAGTTCAGGGCCGCCCAGATCCCAGAGAAGATAAGATAAGATATCTAGGTGGGGGGGGGGGGCCCCTATCTATTCTCTATATGGGATTCTTAGCATCCATCCAGTTATGACAGACACACGCCCTATCTCTACTCTATATGGCGGTTGTTAGTTCGCTGCCGCTCACTGCACTCCGGTAGGGCTCCCTACTGATAGTAATAGTAAGAGCGCTCCCTCCCTAGTTAGATCAGGATGAGTTGGTGTGACCGTTGTACAGTCGAGATGGACGTGTACTCCATTCGATCCTATTGTTCGTGGCACATCGGCCGGCAATAAGAGATGGACGGTCCACCACCATGTCAGATCACATGCCAGCCGCCCCGCCACCCGCCACATCAGAGTAGTGGAGTGGTGGAGTAGTGTTCTTCGATGGTGTCATCGTGGTTTGGATATATTACAGCACACCACAGCAGGGGCAGCATAGCGAAACAGATATATAGACTATTACTCCGATTAGCGCTCTCGTTCTCGGTGTCGTCGTCCTCCCATCCAATGAATGATGATGATATTACAACCCAACCCAACCCAACCCAACCCAACCCAACCCAACCCAACCGTGTCACCTCATCTTCTTTATCATTATCACGTTACAGCTGCCGCTCACTGCACGCTGTTCCCATTCACTCACTGATGCAGAACGACTCAGTCCGAGTCCGCTGTCGCTCACCGCACCCTCCACCTCTGTTATTCTAAACACAATGCGATTCACAGAACGTCCCGCTACGGACCCGCATGAACACACGGAGAGCCCTATCTGAAATAAAATAATGGTTCGGAAAGATTACTGGCCGGTCTCGAGTTGCTCTCCTCTTCGACAATCAATCGACAATCAATTCATGCAATGGATTATGCGGAAGCCCATCGTCAGCCATACATAGATAGGGGGGGCCTCGGCCTCCATAGAGATCTATATAGGGGGAGGGGGCCGCCATATAGAGAGAGGGGCGGGCCCCTCCCCTCCCCTCTCTATAGATCTCGATCGAGATCGATCAGATCTGGCAGATCTAGTTGATCGGGGCCCTCTCTCTATATGGATATGGGCCCAGATCTCTAGGGGGGCCTACTAGATATAGCTATATATAGAGAGAAAAATGGGGGAGAGGAGCCCGGGGTCGCCATATCTAGACTCTATATAGGGGGGGGTGGCGATATAGAGAGAATCAATCCCCCTCTCTCCGGGCCATCGGATAGATCGGATCGATTATATACGTGACATGAGTGATGTGATCATCTCCATATCTATATATAGATGGGTCAGTCAGTTCAGAGATGGATAGCGATAGATATAGGGGAGGGGTATCTATGGATTGGATAGGGCGCCGACCCCCCGGGCCATCTATTGATATTAATAGTTAGCAGTTAGCGGTTAGCGGCCAGTCGGGAGCGGAAGGATATAGATATATGGCGGTCATGCCAAATAGATCCCCTCCCCTCTATATAGATCTGATCTGATCTGATCTGATCTGATCTGATCTGATCTGATCTATATGGCGGCCCCCCCCCATATCAATAGATTTAGGGAGAGCGCCGGGGGAAGCAGGGGTCCCTATATGTATATGGCATAGCTCGGGCCCGGGCCGGGACAACCTAGATTCTAATCTAATGGCACCACCATCCGCCTCACATAGATATAGTTCAGGGTAGGGCGTCCACCTCGATATCTAGATAGGGCGGGACTATCTGATCAGGGTGGGGTGCCGACGGGACTTTCTAGGATGGTATAGTAGGGGCACCTACGATTGGGATTGGGATTCGCCCGAATAGAAGGCCCCGGAGCCTGAGAGTTTCAGTTCTATAGCTACCGGATTAGAAATCAGAGCGAAGGGTGCAGAGAATGCAAGAAGCTCGCTCCTCCGCTCGAAGCAGTGAGTCGAGGGTCATCCAGGTTTCTAGCTCTCAGTAGTTCTCAGCGGGGCGGCTTATCTTCCTATCTCTCCGCCGGCAGACCAACCCCTCCCCCCTCCTTCCTAGAGTAGAGGCGCCATATCTTATCTATATATAGGGATCTGTCTGTCGAGTGCCCCAGATCTATATAGGGATAGGGGGGGCCCATATATCTATAGGGGTGCCTGGAGATCAAGAGATGGACGAGCTTATCCATCCGGAGTGGCATATATAGGATAGGCCCCCCCCCCCATAGTTCAGAATTCTCTATGGGGTGCCCATTATAGATCTAGATCCCGATGATAGATCTTACCCGGATCGGTAACACGGGGACACCCGGGGGCTGTTCCCATTTCATCGACCCGACCCGCTGCTGTTCCACCTCCCCCTATCATATATGGCCGCTGTTCCACCCCCTATATGGCGCCCCCTATCATAATACTCTAGAGTGAGTAGAGCCAGCGGATCAAGACAATCAATCTATACTTTAGAGCCGGCCGAAGTGCCCTATAGATCTATATGGCTATATACTACCTTGGCCTTGGCAAGCCCTTCCCCCCTACCCCAACTGAAGCGGCCCTGAACTCGGGCCGACATCCCGGATCGGCTTCCCCCCCCCCCTACTACTATACCACCCCCATCAAGCGGATAGTTGAGGAGGGGGAGGGGACTTCTAGTCTATAGTCAGGGCGGCTATATATAGAGAGAGAGTTCTAGTTGGCACTTAGAGTTCTAGTTCCAGTTGGCATTGGGCCGATCTGGGGCCCCGACGGAGATGCTATATCTACCCACCCGGCAATGCCATATCTATAGTTCAGGGCGGGACGCCTATATTGTATTGATTCCAGAGGGGGCAACTCTCTCTATCCATAGTCGGCACCCCCCCCCCCCACTAGATAGGCGATGGATCGAGGAAAACTAGCTTAGCCCTCTATATCTATATATGGCGACCCCACCGTACTATAGAGTAGTCAGGGCCCCTATCTAGTTGGCGATGTTGGCATGGGGGGCATCCTATCTCTCTATCCCCCACTCTCTATTCTATCTTATCTCGGTATTCTCCCCCCCCCCCTCTCACCCCCCCCTCTCTATATGGGTGAGAGAGGGGGGGGGGGGGGAGAGGGGGGTGTAGAGAATTCTCCCGAGAGCGAATACCCGAGAGAATAGATTGAAGGGGAGATTGAAGGGGGATTGGCGCGAGTCCCTCGATCTGCATGACATGAATCAGAGAAATCTATAGGCCGCCTCATATATATATATATATATATATATCTCTCAACCTAACAGGGCCATACCCGGATCGGATGCGGAAGTGGAGTGCCTGCCCGCATATAGATAGATGGGCCGTGACCCAACCGGAACCCTGAACTATGGATATGGCGACGGGACGATGATATAAATAGTAGACCGTAGACCATCGGCCATGATGATATAACGGCACTGTCCGATAGGACGGAGTTAACCTTTAGCTACTCGATCGCGGGGGCCCTCTCCCATCTCTCTCCGCCAGATAGAGAGATTCTATACGCCCTATGAACTGATAGGCCGAATTCTAAGAATGAGGACGAAATCTATGGATCGACTATCAGAATCTATATGGAGAACCGACCCATAGATACGTATTGACCGAGTAGACCCCCCCAGAGATATTTCTATATGGCATTGATCACGACCACCTAGAGATCTGATCCCCCATCTATATATGGGGGGTCTCGCCACGAGTTATATCTATCTATATAGGGCTGCCCCCCCCCATCTATATATAGGTTGGACTCTAGATCCTATAGCTTAGCTTCTCCCCCGACGGCATTCTATTCTATAGCGAGAAGAGAGGGCGGCGCTCACACTCACACCCAACCGATAGGGATAGGCCCATATCTCCAGCCCCTATCTAACTCTATTCTAGTCGGGGTCGAGCGGGGTATATGGTATATGGGCCTCCCCCTATCTCCCCGGGCGCCCCCTATCTCTATATGGCAGGAGAGCCCCCCCCCCTCTATAGATCTGGATATGGATATGGGAGAGCTGCGCTAGTTATGTATATAGAGGGAGAGGAGAATCAATCGGATCAGACTGCGTGCGCTATATACGAGAAGAGAGCTGCGGAGAATCAATCAGACTGCGCTATCTCCGGAGCGGGCGAGTGCGGCAAGGAAGGTGCCTATTGATTTCTATGCGATAGATCGGACGGCTCTACCCCCCCCCCCCCCCTAGATAGATAGGGCCCTCCCGCATATATACTATCTTCGGCGCCGGTATAGTCCCCAACCCGCGGGTAGGGTTTGGGACAACCCGAACTCAGCGGATCGATCTGGTCACACCAGTATAGTGGGCTGGGCTGGGCCGCCCCCCAGACAGAACTCTGGAGTGCCCCCCCTGGATTAGATAGTTCGGGCCCATATCTATATAGGGGAGGGGTAGATAGTTCAGATAGGGGCCGCCCGAGAGTCCCTGGTCTCCTTCCCAGATAGATCAGATATAGAGTGGCGGGGGCGCCATATCTAGAGTTCAGGGTGCCCGCCCCCATAGTCTCATTCAGGCCCCAATACCATCTGGTTAGATCTGGGCGGTCGGTCGGTTCGCTCACCCCGTCGCCCATGCATCATGCATATTATTCTCCCGATAGAGAAGATTGGGGAGAGTGAATGAATGGGGGGGGGGGTTGGGGAATGACTTGCTGAAATCGTATATTACAGAGATATCTAGATTGATTGATGCATCCAGACTCTCAGATCAGTTAGAGTTCTATTCGACTATCAGATCTGAGATCTAAGATCCATACGCCTACTATTCCACCCCCCCCCCCATATATAGATAGATAGGGCCCCCCCCCATAGAGTTGGGCCCTATCTATATATGGGGGGGGTTCCTATCGGCCCGACATAGATCTATATGGGCCCCAACTGCCATATATAGATAGGGGGGCCGCCCTCCCCCAACCCTCTCTATAGATATATGGCTAGTATATAGAGATGGCCCCCCCCATATATAGATATCTGGCAGATCTGGGCGCCCGGGGTGCCATGCGGGTCGGGCCCCATATCTAGATAGGGCGCCGATGGGGGGCAGCCCTATATATAGAACTTCGACGAGAAAGAAAAAAAATGCTAACAGGATTCGGGGCTACTCGGTAAATCCCCCATCGGGGGTCGGCCCTCGGTAGTCCACGAGACCCCCCCCTCTAGATATGGGAGAGAGGGGATCTATAGGCCTGATGGTCCTCATTCTCATCGTATTACGTATAGAATCTATCTATCCGGATCGGTTGGTGTAGAGCAGGCAAGGCAAAGGCAATATATATCTACTATCAATCATACGGAGTCCAGAGAGAAGGAGAGAATATCATTATAGCCAGTAGGCTCTCGAGATCTATATCTCAGATCTTAGATCTACCGCTCACCCCATGTCATATCTATCTCCATAGCCGCCCTCTCCCGTTGCGTTGCCAATGGGAGAACCGGGGGTCCGGGCCGTCGGCCTATATAGAGAGGGGCATCATCCATCCCCATATATCACCCCATCATCCATCCCCATGTGGTGCCATAGATCTAGATAGGGCCACCGGTGGACCCCCATAGTTCCAGAGGGCCCTATCTATAGAAGGCGGATGCACCTCGTCAGTCCAGTGCCTATATAGATGGGTCAGTTGCTAGGTTGCTAGGTTGCTAGCTCGCTCGAAAGATCAGTTGCTCGAGAGATCAGTATCTAGACTTTCTATGGGGTGGGGGGCACCCCCCCCTAGAGAGATATGGTGATTTCTCGATTGGGGGGGAGGGGTGAGCGTAGTATATAGAGTTTTTGGCACTCCCTCTCCCCTCTCTCTCTAGATTATGGTGATTGCCATATCGGGGGAAATCATCTATCTATACTCCCTATCTCTTCTCCCATATAGATAGAGGGTGGGGGGGGGGACCCTAGCATATGGGATAGAGTAGAGGGGGGGCTAACCCGGACGCCCCCAGATGGAGATGCAGAGAATAGAGAAGGGGGGGGCCTCCGCCTCTGCCAATGCAGGGGCGACTCTTTATAGTCTACAGGGAACTATTGATCGCTTCGTTCTTGATCGAACCCCCTATCTCTATTCATTAGTTGGGTCAAATCATCTCTCTCATCTAAGCCACTCTATAGTTTGTGATGCCCTATTCTCTGCTCATCCGAACTTTGATGTGATGCCTTATCCCTATATATCTGATAGTTCCTATTCCAGTTGGCACCCCCCTATATGGATTATCGATATGGCGAGGTCATCAATGCCCCTCAGGGACTCGGGTTATCCATCTAGTGATCCTATCTCACCGGTACTCCCTCTCGCCTTTCCACAACTCTATACTCTATAGAGTCTATATCATACCACCACATATCATATATGAAGGGGGTAAGGGGGGCCCATCTAGAGTCAAGGGGGAGGGTCTCGACGATGGAATATATCAATCCACTACCCATCTATATACAAAGGGGGTGAGACTAGGCCTAGGCACTTAGTCGGTAGTCGGCACTAAACCTTACCTTATGCTGAGGGGAGGGGTGAGCTTGGTTTAATTGGTGCTCAATTTATGCCTGGGCTACTATCCCCTATATGCGGTACCCACTTGCCCCTATATTTATATGGCCCATCTGGAGTCGAGGTGGAGGGTCCTTGGCGATGGAATATATCAATCCACTGCCCATCTATATACAAAGGGGGTGAGCTTAGAGTCGATGCCTGGGCCCCCTATCCCCTATAAGGGTGGGCCCATCCGGAGTCGAGGGGGAGGGTCTTGGCGATGGAATATATCAATCCACTGCCCATCTATATACAAAGGGGGGGAGACTAGGCCTAGGCACTTAGTCAGTAGTCGGCACTAAACCTTACCTTATGGCGAGGGGAGGGGTGAGCTTGGTTTAATTGGCGCTCGATTTATGCCCGGGCCTCTATCCCCTATCTATATATGGCAATCTCTATATGGGGTACCCACTCGCCCCTATATTTATATGGAGCCCCTATAGTTCTACCTAGAGTGGGGGAGGGGGAGGTTCTTTGGATCAGGAGGAAAGCTAACCAATAAAAGGCTCACCTCCCAGTCGTCTCATCTATCCCCTGATGATAAGACTCCCCGCCCTCCTCAACTAACCACATGACACAAGGATTGTCCCACTTCTAACCCTAGCCAGGTGAGTTAACCCCCTCTGCTGGGTTGGGGGAGTGGTTCGCAACCTACGATTCGCTCACCCCTTCCCTGGGGCATCCTACCCTCTGATGATAAGACTCCCCGCCCTCCTCAACTAACCACATGACACAAGGTAAACAACGTAGAGAGGGTGCCTATATAGTTATAGTTATCCATTCAAGCAAATAATTTTATCGTTACCCAAGCGTAGCGAGGAACGTGCTTAGAAAAAACCCTTAGTGGTCACTACACTACACTACACTATAATAGAGGGAGGGAACCTCAAGGGAAGACGAGAAAATATATAATATAGATGTTGGGGGCCCTTTGGTCAGAGTTAAAGAAAGATAGGGGCGATCATATAAGTTAGCCCTGAGTTTTCAACTCCCCGGATATACCTCCGTACCAGGGCACGCCCGCGCCCCGTTTTCTCCATGCCTCAACTCAACTCTATTTGGCACGTTCGGTTTGCCAGATAGATCTAGAGGGCATATATAATACAAAGGTGTGTTTCTGCCTTCCCCACTATGGCCCATATAGAGATTGGGGTCGAGCTCGACCCCAATCTCTATATGGGCATTGTTGAAGCCTCTAGGGTTATTGTTGTCTCTTCCTCTAGGTGGAGGGGAATCGATCACTCCTTTTATTGGTCGCTTCCTCTGCTCATATTAAGGGAGTCAAGAAGGGAGGCTCAATCAACCCGTCCAAACCTAGGGCTCTAAGAAAGGGAAAGGAAGGTCTAATCAAATCATGGATGTTCTCTCCCCTGCCCTCTCTCTATTCAACCTCACCCGTGTCGTGATTCAACAATGGGATGGGAGTCTGTTATCCATCTCGATTGGGGGCTGAACTCTCAATCTCTATATGGCGGGCGCCGGTCCATCTTGAATTCTAGTTGTACATTCCATTTCTCACTTGGAGGAAACCCCTCGTTCACTCGATTAAAGGCAAATGCCAGTTCAGTTTAATTGGCACCCCCAGGGGATGAATCTGGAGAAGCAGCAAATGGTTCTGCCAGAGACAAGGGTTTCGCCAAGTATAGATAAGGGTTGCCTACTGGAGAAGAGACAGGGCTCAAATCTCCATGGCAATGATTGCGCCAGATATCCATATAGGGGCGAGGGCCGCCAAGACCTGACCTCCCTGTGATATGGATGTATCGACAATAAGGGTATGGATGTACTGGACCCCTATTTATATAGTTCACCCTTATATTCTATAGATAGGCCTATCCGCTTGCTCTTATTCCGTATTATCGAAGAGAAGGGGGGGCCTATATGTATATACATATGTGTGTGTGTGTGTGTGTGTGGTGTGTGTGTGACTTGTATGTCAAGTCTCATTGTCACACTTGTATGTCAAGTTATCAATAACAGCCCGAGAATAGAATCTATGGATGGGGTTTGAATGGGAAATCACTTACCCTTATCGTATAATAGAGATGGATATGCATGGACCTCTGCCCAATGTAGAGTAGAGAAATTTATATATACATTCCGACTGGCCTGTAACTATGGTGAGAGAGATGGATCCAATCCCATATATAGAGAAGGGTGTTGCCAACCCCATCTATCTGCACTTCGTTGGGCCTACGGGCATTAGATCCCATATATAGATAGGGCGTTGAGCCTATCTATAGACTCTATATAGGGGAGAGATGTTGGTCCCATCGAGGATCCACTGGTCCCATCTATTCTCTCTAGAGAAGATCACATATATAGATAGGGCGCTGGCAACCCCATCTCTATGCACTTCGCTGGGCCCATTAGGAATACAATCCACTGCCATATAGAGAATCTAGATGGGGGAGTGGGGATATTCGCTGGGGGATCCACTAGTCCCATCTCTATCTGAACTCTGAACTCTCTCTCTCTCTCTCTATATATATATATATCTATATCTCTATCTGAACTCTAAACTTTGAAGTCTCTCTCTCTCTCTATCTATATATATATATATATATATATCTATCTATCTCTATATCTCACTCTGAACTCTATATCTCAATCTAAAGTCTCTTCTCTCTCTATCTAAATAAGAATATCTCTATCTGAATTCTTAACTCTAAATATATGGGTGAGAGAGATGACTTTACCATATAGGGTTAGGGCCCCTATTTCTAAATGGGACCCCCGGGGAACTCCCCCGACAATAGGACGTAGGAGCCGGGGGAGAGGGGGAGGGTACCCTGGTGCCCGCCTCCACCTCCATATCTAGATAAGGGGGTTGGGGGCCAACGGGTAGCCTTGAACTCTTATCTGGGGAACTTCCCGACTCATCAACTTCAAGATATATATCTCGGGGGCCCCCTAAATATATTGGCGAACCGGATCTCCGCTTTTCCCTCTATCTTAACATAATGGGAATGCCCTATCTATCTAATGGCCCTTCCGGCCCTATCTATATAATTGCTTCATAAAATCCGCTCTCCGCTTTGGTCTGGCAGTCCCCGTATATACATATAGAGGGGATTTAAAATCGACCACCCTCTCTATGGGGAGAGGGGGCCTTGACTCGATCACCTTGGCCTATATATAGATATGGCCAATCCGCTCGGGCCCCCTAACCAGTTCCAGCCAACGGGAGATTAGTTAGTTGGGGCGACAGCTAGATAGATATGGAGATAGAGGTGGGGGAGGGGGCCCATATAGGTAGATGGGGTTGTTGGTCGATAGCATCCCTAAAGTAAGTGGGAAGCTAACCCATCGAGCCAGATGGATGTGTAGGGGGATCCGTATAGGGGAGTTGGGGGAGGGGTTCCCATATAGATATCAGTGCCCTGAAGTCAACATATCTATATAGTATAGATGGGTCACGGCCCTATAGAGAGATATAGAGAGAGATAGGTCGATGGGGGTCGGGGCCTTATGTATCTATTCATCGCTTGCGGATAGCTTCTTTCTCTCTCGAAAAGAGTCGGGATATATAGGATTCATTCATTCATTGTGCCCGGTCGAGGGGTTAATGCCCCGCCTACCATATCTATAGAAGATACAGAGGGTGCCCCCACAGTAGATTGAGTATAGATGGATGGGGGTGAGCAAATAACTATATAGAAAGGGGGCCAAGCCCGCCATATAGATAAGATATCTTATTTTAGATATTGTTGTCCCCTATCTATAGTTCAGGGTGTCCCCCTATGGGGAGGGTAAAGGGGCAAGGGGGGTCTACGAATCTAGATAGAGGAATCTCCCCTCTCTCTATATGAGGGGGGATCTGCAGTTGGGGCCTCTCTCTGTTGGGTCTCATTGGGTTTTGTGAGGAGCCTGTTCAGATGGACAGAGGGGGAGAGACATGAGATAGAGTAAGGTGCTAAGTAACTGTTCAGGGCCCCCGCATCATTGGATAAGGGGTCTTCCTCGGTAGGGAGGAAAGACCATTGTAGAGTGATATGGTGAAGTAAAGGTTGGAAGAAGGGATGCTTGCGGTCTTGGAACTCGTGCACAGGTTGGTTTTGGGTAATGACAATAGACCACATTGGTATCTCTGCAGAAATCGGGTTCAATTCGACAGGGAAGGAAGCAAATTTGTAAAGAGAGAAATTTGAGCCAGTTGCCCCAATTTTCGTCATTAACGTCATTCCCCTTATCCAAGTCGGAGAAGAGAAAAAGGTCATAATGATTGTTAGCTCGATAAAAGTAGATACCACACCCATGGTAGATGCGTGCAACTCTGGCCAGATGATGGAAGAGTTGAGTTTCACCAGTCTGTAGACCATATCCTGTGATAAGGAGATGTTGTCGGCCGAGACTTCAGATGCCCTATCGGCACTGAATTCTCTGGCCAACCATTGAATGAACGCGTAGAGTGGTCCAATATCCTAAGGTTGATAAGGGGGGGTGGATAGGTTTCCCCAGATAAATCTGTCAAAAGAAGGATTCGAGTTTGAGGGTGAGAGGGGGCATAACGAGTAGAGGTAGGAGGTAGGCAGTCGTAATATTGGAGATCGTGATAAATGGCTCGTATACTGGTGTAATTGGTTCAACATAGAGAGGCAGTTCTTTAAGAACATGATGCCAACAAGGTTGGATAGCAATTCACAAATGAGTTTTGATTCTCCCCTCTTCCTCTTCCTTTCCCTCTCCTTCGATTCTCACCTCTTCCTCTCCCTCTCCCAATAGGTCTTCACTCTATTGAATCATAGAGTAAAGGATGAGAATCGCCCATTAGAATTCTCTCTTCGCACATATTCAATGGCAACGAACCATGACTTGTGAAAAGTTACACGGAATTCACTTTCTCTGAACTCGGGGAAGGCTTCGTGTATGCAGTTCATAGCGTTGTTGTTGCTAGCATCATAACAATTAATAGTATCATGATATATAGATATGGGCCCAAATTCTCCTCCCTTCCCTACATCTTTATCTTCATGGACAATGACAACGCGAAGACAATGGAAAGAGTGACAATAATCTATCCAGGATGATTTCCTTAGTAATATGGCGACATTTTGGGGCCCCTCTAGATCTATGGGCATGAGAAAGGGTGATGAGTAGATAACGACGTAAATGAGAGATAGAGCTATGTGAAGAAGATTTCTTGGTAGGTGGTGTAGAATTGGCACAAGGGAATGGTAGTTTGTCAAACAGAACTGACAACCTAATCCCCATGGTGATCCAATAGAATTTCCGGGTCTCGATTCAGAAAGATACAGGAATAGGGATCTGTTACTGAATGCATGTTTTATCTTTGTTGCAATTTGAAGATCTGCTCGTTCATCCAGTTCGTAGGATCTGGCAGATGCACCATCATCTTGATGGTGTCATGCTCTGGTGAGTGCTTCATGCCATCTCCCATCTCTATATATAAGGATAGGGCATTCTGTGCCAACTACTAAACTATAGGCCATTGGACCTCAATCACTGACTATATAGATAGAACGGCTTTTTTCTCGGTCACCCGAAACGGCCAACGCCTTGCTACACGCGCCCGTGTCGCATTCTTCATTCCATTGCTCTAGTTGCAGGTATTCCATCACATCATTCATTCGCCATTTGCCTTGTTCATAAAGAAAGGGAGCATTGTGCCAATCCATTCGCCCCGATCCCTCTCAACCGCTCATAATTTTAGGCACTACGATGATCAATTCAACCTACTGCCTTCTGCTATATATAGATATAGGGCATCCTGCCTTCCGATCTGAGATCAGATCTTCATACTCCCCCATACCATTTATGCAACATAACCTAATGCATAGGTGTGGCATGAATGAGCAGGTGTTAGAATATATCTCGGAGGCGGAACAGGTGGATAGATGAGTGGGCGAAACCTTTTGACCTTCCATTTTACCGCCACTCTCGACCCCCCTTTCCTAGATATGGTTAATAGGACCTTACTGTGCTCGATGTGCTTCTCCGCCCAAATCAGGTAGGGGCTAGTAGTCGGTACTATCTGAGCAGGTTCCGACCCGGGCCTCTACCTCTATTATAGTGTCTCGTTGTTCGTCTGCGTTAACATTCGTTTGCCCACATGGGATAACCCCAACTCCCCATGGCCAGATAGAACCCATCGAGGACAGATAGAACTATACGCCGGCCTACCGAGCCTATTGGCTGGACAGAGATAACATGACTAGACAACTTATATAGGGGGTCGAACCCAAAACGACTATACAACACCTATATATCTATATGGGGTCGTCGGCTACTCCCTCGCCCCCTATCTATATATGGGAGGATCGTTGGTTGAGAGCCAACTAATTTATCAACTATATAGATAGAGACAACTAGCGGGTCTTATCCCCAATCGCGTCGATGCGTCCATCTCAGGCCGCCCCTAAGAGATAGCCCCACTCCCTATAGACTAATGTCGGTCGTCACTCCCACTCCAAATTCGATTGAATACTCCCAATTCTATATAGAAGGGTAGAGAGGGCGAGCCCTCTATATAGAAATGGGGCACACATAGGCTATCCGATGGAGGAGAGGGGTTGGATTGTTAATCTGAATGACTCGCCCTACCCTGCATAGAATCATGACTGAAATCATTGATCATTATGGTTAAGTCGCCTAATAGAGGATAGGGAGGTCGACGGGGAGGGTATCGTCAAGGTGAAGTGAATGAAGTATAGTGAAAGTTTCACCACCCCACATATCTATAATCTGGGGCATCTCTCAACCGTTGATGGCATCTAGTTCGGTCTGTTGGGTATATATAGATAGGGGAATCTCTCAGGATATCACCACTTCCCTGAGCGATGAATAGCTCAAAGGGCCCTCACCCTAAAAGTCGAGCCACTGCACCTATATATAGATATATGATAGAGTAGTAGAGTAGAGGTTTTCCCTTCTAGATGGCGGGTGAGACAAATCAAATAGTGATGAAACCACATTCTACAATACCAATACACAGATACTGATGGACCACCCCATATAGAGATAGGGCTCCATCAAGTTGCTTCATGACCTTCGTAAAGGTGTAGCTCCCGAGCTGATTCCCGAGTTCCCGGATTCCACCTCCCGAAACTCCCGAATCACAGATCTCCCGAATTATTGGACAACAATTCATACTGAGACATCCACAAGCTCCATCAAGTTATCTCATGACCCTCGTGAGCAACCATCCATACCGAGCTTCATCTACCCTATATCCTTTCTTGCCTTCAAAGTTTAGAGCATCTTTATAGCACATATTCGTCACTGTCCTCACTACCTTATGCATCTGGTGGGTCTTCAACGATGGCTATATTCGCTGTATTTGATATGACTTTACCTTAAGCACATCATTGGCTCGAACACGACAATCCATGTTGTGTGACCTCTTTTCTTACAATAATGACATTCAATCTATGACTTATGTGATCTTCTATGATATTTTCTGGTTCTAGAATGAATGCACTTTCTAGGGGGGGGGCCTATCTCGCCCCTATATCTAGATAGGGGGGCCCCCGACGGGGTCTATCTAGATAGTGGGGTGGGCGGCGTCTCTAGTCGGCACCCTATAGATATGGAATATCTGTAGATGGCGACCCCCCCTATCTCTGGAGATCGAGGGAGAGGGAAGACCTCGATCGAGTGCCCAGATAGAGATAGGGGGCCCTGGCCCGACCCCCCCCTATGAAAGGGGGGGGGGCGCCATATCTAGAATCTATCTAGGGGGGGGGGGGCCCCATACCCCATATATATAGAGAGATCTATCGCTCACACCCCCACCCCATAGATCTTATAGTTATAGATAGGGTCGAGTGGCAGTTCGGGCCGATGGCCTATAGATCTAGGGGCAGCTAGATTCAGTAGGCCGTCGCCCCCCGGGGGCCCCCTATATTAAGTAAGAGCCCCCCCCCTATACTATAGATATGGCCCCGGGCCTATTCTATTCTATTCTATTCTATTCTATTAATATAGGGGCACGAGAGATGGCGACGGCCTACTCTATATAGCTTCGCCCAACTAGAGATAGCCGCCCCCGACCCTATATAGATCTGGATATGGGGTCTAGATATATGGCGGGGGAAGTCCTTATTTTATCTCGGGCATCAGGCGCTCTGTAGGAATCAGGTTTGGACCCTCGGCCTCCCGCCCTATCTATATATGGGGTCGGCGCCCTATACCTATATCTATATATATATAAAAACCCTATCTATACTCCATATGGCTTAGCCTTATTTCCCTTCGGGTGGGTCTAACTCAATCCCCTTTCTTGGCATGCTACGGTCCCTTGAGTCTCTCGACGTCGGAGAATGGGAGATTCTCCCCCTTCGGTAAGCCAGATGGCCATATTGCAGAGTGCATTCCGTTGCACTTCCCCCTCGTTAAGGGGCGCACTCCGATACCGTTGATGTCCGATAGCTTTGATAGTAATGGCTGGATTGACCACTATCTCGTCCATCGAGTATAACGGGGCAAATGATGGTATAGCGATGAACATCGGGATAATACTAGGGAATATGGTCCGAATAATCTCTATAGTCGTTCCGTGAACAATCCTTTGCGGGATCGGATTTCTTCTATAGTGAAAATGCCATGAAGCGCGAACCAACATCCGTGATACGAGAACCGAAATCAGAATTGGGAAGAAAAAGATATCATGATGTGAGTCAATGATTCCTTGCATCACAGGTGTTGCCGCGTCTTGAGATCCCAATTGCCATGGTTCCGCAGCATCACAAGGAGCGATTGTGAGGACCTTTAGGTACTCGGAGAGGAATAGCCAAATCATTTCCTTATTCCAAATCATTTCCTTATTCCGCTGTTCTCTCCGATCTTTCGCTCCCGAAATCGAGAGACTCCCCGCCTCATTCTTCTACTCATAAATTGACCCCCTCCTTGCCCATCCTTTCTCCCAATCAATGCGCAGAACCCGGCTCTATCGGCCGAGTACTCTCCCCTCGTCCTCCTCCCCCCCCCCCCCCCTTCTATATAGATCTCTATATATCTATATAGATCTATATATATCTATATATAGATCTATATAGATATGGGAGATAGGGGCCCCCTCTCTATGGCCCCCCGATGGGGGAGAGAGGGGGCCTATAGATATAGGGGTGCCAACGCCGCCCTCTCCCCCATATGGAGTCTAGGGGCATATAGACATCTAGGGGTCCTTCGTCGGACATACATGGATGCATCCATCTACCTCCTATTTATTCTATACGTGATACAACTGATGACTGGTATCACGTATAGAATAGAAAAGGTGGATGGATGGCCCTATATCTATATAGGCCAACGGCCTATCTATATATGGGGCACCCCCCCCCCCTCCCTATAGATCTTATCTTATTGGGATTGGGCCCCCCCTCACCCTCCAGAGTTCAGATATGGGGCGGGCCCCTCCCCTCCCCTCTCTATAGATCAGATCTGGCAGATAGAGTGGGGCCCTCGCTGCCCCTATCTATAGAGTATAGATATGGCCCTATAGATCCCATATAGAGTGCCGGGGGGGCGAGTGGTTCGCTACGCTTTTATCATGCTGCGCTCACCCCTCTATATAGCCCTATCTATATATGGGGGGCCCTCCCCGAATCTCTATAGATATAGGGAGGGGCGGGGGATCTCCGGGGCGCCATATGGAGAGATAGGGGTGCCAACTCTCTGTATCTATAAGCTTCAGTTTAGATACCCGGCCCCCTCTCTCTATATCTAGATGGCCCCATCTAGACTCTATATGTATATGGGGCACCCTATATAGATATAGATCCTGACTACCCTATCTAGATTAGAGGGGGTCGCTAGCTACGCTCCCTCGTTGGGGGCGGGCTCCCACGGCCCATATCTATAGAGGGGGCCTTAGAATTTCTAGGGCATGCTCCGTTGGTAGATATGTGGGGACCTCGCCCTCCAGCTCCAGATGGAGTTCTATATAGAGTATATAGGGCCGATGGCCGGGGCCGGAGATGGATAGCCCTGAACTATGATCTATATGGGCCAACGGCCCTATATAGAGAACTCCCTATATATCCCCCATATAGAGAAGGGGGGCCCCTCTCTCTCTATATATATAGATGGCCGCTCTCATTCTTTTCTTCTCAATTCTCTCCCGTTGGCCTATATATAGATAGGGGCCCTCCCCGGCCTCCCGAGACCCGCTCCCTCTCTATATTCTCTCTGGGGGGGGCTGTTGGCACGGGGCCCGACGGCCTACTCTATATAGCTGGGAGAGGGACCCCCCCCCTCCCTATCCCTGAACTATCTTATCTTCTGGGCCCCTATCTCTATATGATATGGGGGCCCCTATCTATATATGGTATGGTGCCCCTCGGCCTACTCGCATTTTTTAACTGCTTGCAACTCGCCAAAATCGAGGGGCATAACCCATATATAGATAGGGGTCGGTAGTTCTCTATATAGGGCGGATGCCCAAGTCCTTGATTCCCGGATTCCAAGATAAGATTATTCCCCGATTCATATATCCTTCATAGATTAGAGATTAGGCACCCCCCCCCCTCCCTATATCTCTTTTCTATATGGCGATAGGGAGAGGAGTGGCACTTCCAAGAGTAGGGGTGGGGTAGGCATCCCGAGATTCGTAGATCCCAAGTGATTCCTTGATTCATGGATTCCGGTGAGCACCGGGCCGGGCTTCTTTCTGTTCTAAGCGGCCGGCCGGATTAACGTGAAGAGCTCTCCTCGGCCCGGCTTATTGATCGTTGATCGACGCATTAATATAATGCTCAGGCCCCTATCCAATCTATCTCGACGGCGAGACGGAGGAAAGCTTAGAACTGATGGACCCCGGGGCCATGAAGCTATACCTCATTATCCCACCTATGAGAGAGATGAAGCGGGCCGGCCCTGAACAACTACAGCTACAACTGCAGCTACACTAACTCATACCAGCTACACCGACTGAACTGAACTCAAGGTCGAGCCGCCCGGCCCTGCCAGATCTATATATAGGGAAGGGGCCCAGATATATAGGGAAGGGGCGGTCGAGCCCATAGGGGTCCTCTCCTGAAGAGTTCCTCGATCTCCTCGGCGTCGGATGGAGCCCGGGGCCCCTATCTCTATATGAGGAGACAGAAGGGTAAAGGTCGAGCAACCCGAGGGGGCCGCCCTGACCTCAACGAAAGGCCCAGATCTCTAATATCTATATAGGGCCCCTCTTTTCTTGAGCCCTGAGCGAAAGGTGCCTACTGTATTGTATCGGGGGGGATAGCCGGATAATGCGGTGGTATAGTGGGTGGTACGGGATCGACCGGCCCTGAACTCTCTGGGCGGTGGAGCGCATAGTCGGAAGAGCAAGAGCGCATAGTCCGTCCTGTAAGAGAAGAGCGCGTAGTCCTGTAAGAGCGGAGCGCATGTGATAGTAAGGGAAGAGCGCATCAAAGGTATCTCTATATAGGGGCGCATCAATGCCTTTCAACCATAATGCCATTCCTTCCTCTCCGTCAATCAGGCAGGCGCATGAATGACCTGACGTCAGTCGAGAGCATCGTCCTATCGGTGCCCCCCCCCCCCGCCTCTATATAGCTGTCCGCAGATATATAGAGAATTGGGCCGTCGCCATATAGATATGATAGTTCAGGGTGGGGGCGCCGACTCTATAGAGAAGACTAGACTACAATCCATATAGCCGCCCTCGCCATATAGATCTATAGGGAGCCATATCTATATATAGCCGTTGGCCCCCCTATATAGAGAACTGCCCCCCTCCCCTATAGAGAGAACTATATAACTATAGAACTGAAAGACGTTGGCCGGAGAAAGACGATGGGGAATGGGGGCACTGAGGAGCCCCCCTCCTATATCTATGTTGGCCAATGCTGATTGCCCACCTGATTGACTAGTCGCTAGTCGAGTGATTAGTGATTCATTCCCATGGAATGGCTATGCCAGCGATTCCCGCCTCCCATGATTCCGCCGCTTGAGACCCCCGGCCAAACGCCACTTGACCCCGCCAGGGGCCAGTGATTCCCGCCTAATCCTGATGCCTATGAGTATGATTCCGTGACCGGGGATCCATTACGGAGAAGTCCCCTGCTGTTCATACGGCAATCGCTTCCTCCCACCCCCCACCCATAATGGTAATGCGGGGAGGCTTCCTCTCACCCATCCGGCTGTCAGAACCGAGCCGTGTTCCTCCGACATGGCCGGCTGCACGAACATTCATTCGTTGATTGGGTTACCAATCAACGAATGAATCGGATCGGCATGGCTGGGAGTGGGAGCTTTAGAGGAATGAATCGGCTGGAGTCCTAGTGAGTTCAATCTTTACCCGGCCTATATATAGATACATGACGAATGAATCGGGTGGCCCGAACCGGCTTTCTCTACCGATCGGCACATCGGCGCGGGTGAACGGCGCAGCCCCGGAATCGGGAAACTAGGAGAAAGGGGCCCTATATAGATAGATAGATAGAAGGCGCTTCAGACGGGATAGAAAGAAATATGTAGATAGATCGAGATCACTTACAATCGGCAATCGGAATGGGATGAAGCGAACGAAGCGGAACCACCGAGTGCACCGCACCGGTCGAGTGCTAATGATGCATGGTGGGCGGAAGAGGAGAGCTTTGGTTCTAATACGGAATCATTCCAGGCCCAGGCGGGACCAGGCATATATCATATATCTAAGATCTATAGAGAGGGGGGCGGCCGATATCTGGATCGAAACTGAGATATAGATATAGGGGGAATTTTTTGTTTTCCGATCCGCTAGATTGAGATATCTATATCTTATATATCTATATAGAGATCGGCATCTCAGATCTATTTCTTTCCTAATAGGGTAGGGGGGGGGTAGGGCGACTCCCTCTTCACACGACTTTCCTTTCTCCGTTTCATTCACGACGGCGCGTAGCTCGGAGAGATTCATTGGCGGGACCGAGATGACTTATTCTATAGCATAGCATACGACACGGCTCAAACTGTTCGACTAGCTCTCCAGCAGGGCGCATCCCTGGCTTTAGGGCATGCACCCTATCCTATCTATATATGGGGTGGGGTCGTGCACTCTAACTATCGTATCAATAGGGGCTTTCTGCGACCTACCTACACCTACCTATTGAAAAGGCCCTTGCCTTGGGAGGGGCGGCCGGGAGAGCACCGACTGCCCACTTTACTCAACCACTATCTGTCCGGATGATCATGATGGGGAGTGGGCATGGAGCTTCATGAGCATCAATATCAATATCCTCTTTACTCATACGAGGCGCGGGTGAAGAGAGGCCCCATAGATAAGATAAGATAGTTCAGGGAGGGGGGAGGGGGGGGGGCCGAGACCAGTGAAACATTCCGCTTGGGGAGTACGGAATGGAGAATATAGGATAGGAGAGATACGCCGGAGAGATACGCCGGATCATCATTTCCAAGCTCACCTGCGGTCGAGTCCCGCAGCCGTCCGATGCCTTTCTTTCTATGCGATATATGCAACTAAACAATAGGGCCGGGCCGGGGAGTGCGCGGTGAGTGGGCCCCGCCCGGATACGACAGGAGTCGTCCGGGCCAATCCAATGAGAATTCCAGATACGACCCGAAATGCCACTTGAGATACCGGATACCCGGGAGGAGCATGAGCATACCCAGAGAGAGGGGGGGCCGAGATCATCTGATCATCTACGTAATCGTTGTTCTATGCATGATGGGGACGCCATATAGATATAGGGGGGGGGCGATCCTAGAACGGTATACGACCCCCGCCCCCTATCTCTTTCTATTGACGGACCCCCGGGCCATCGGGAGTCAATCACGCGGGCCTATCGGGAGCCCTATTGTTGTGTTTTTGATCCGTCCGCCATATGTATTATAGGGCAGGGCAGGGCAGGGCAGGGCAGGGCCGCGTTCGTTCGGTTCGGGACTCGCCCTTTGCTGGTACTGGTGTTGGTGTGGCTACCGTCGATAAATGACCTTCGGACCGGAACGGCATTTATGCGCGAGAGGAGGTCGGGGGGGAGATTCTATCAGTCATCTGAATTCGAGGAAGGAGCACTGAGCAATAGGGACTATCAACTCTTACTATCGAGTTAACATTGATTGGGGGACTATCAACTCTTACTATCGAGAACTCCCTATATATCCCCCATATAGAGAGAGGGGGGGCCCGCTGTCGCTCACCGCACTCACTTTGTTCCACATGCACGATGGCGGTTGGGCAATCACTTTTCAGTTGCTTTTGTCAGGTTTCGTCGGGTCGCGCCGAGCCGAGATATAATAGAGAGGGGGGGTCGAGCCTATCCATCTATCTCCCTCTCCCCTATATAGATAGATAGATGGCGGTCGAGAGCCTCCTATCCATCTATCTCCCTCGACCGACAGGGAGAGGGTTTCCCCATAGAGTTCTAGGCCTCCCTATCCCCTCTAAATTTACCAGGGGGGGGGTGCCGACTATACTATAGCCGACTCTAGAGAGTCGCCCCATATATAGATAGGGCGGGCTATATAGAGAGATGGGATGGCCTGTATATAGTTTAGTTGGCCGGCCCCCCCATATAGAGAGATGGGATAGATGGCCTCTCTATAGTATAGAGAGATGGCCCGCCCTCTATTTTCTTTTCTCCGGGGGTCTGGTCTGCCCATATAGATATATAGATATCTCTATATCTATATGCGGGCGGGCGCCAATTGAACTATATATACTATCGCTCACACCCCGAACTATAGATAGGGCGAGAGTATCTATCTATATCTGGACCCAAGACAAGACCTATATAGATCAGATCTAGCTGCCCCCGCCCCCCATGGCGTTGGCACTCGGCCGAGCGCATGCTCCCTTAGTCGAACCGGAGAATATCGGGGAGCCTTCAGAATAGCTTCGCCCTCGGCGGTTGGTTGGCCCGCTCTACCCGGGGAAGAAACTACTCACTATCGAAATGAAAGACGATCGATTATCTACCCAAGGGGATAGAAGATCCCACATACGGAAAAAAGTCGCAAGGGGAGTTAAACCGAGTGGCATTGCAAAGGCATAGTGATAGTAGGGTCGGGATATCCCCGCCCTCCGGACCGGACGTGAAGGTCCCCCCTCATCCGGCTCTCCGCAGGGGAATCTCCACTCACTGCTTCCCCCGATATCCCCCCTCTGCCACATCATGGGGAGGTTTACAGGAGATCCCAGAGGCTCGCTCGGCCCTTCTCTATAGTTTCTGCTTGCTATAGCAGTCCGGCTGCTCCTGCCGAAATCATTACTATCCCCCGTGCTCTGGCAATTACGCTCCCTGGACTATTATAGTAATAGTAATGGTGATAGCCCCTACCCCTAGAATAGTCCTGTCCTATTGATTGACGACAAGATCCAAGCGAGATATAGAATGGAATGATGACGATGCACCCATCTCTATATATCTGACGAATGGATATGGGTCTTGTAATCCAACCCCCGAGATGGCTATATAGGCATCACCCGGGGCCCGGCATGGAATAGGGAAGAGAATGCAATGGGATGGTAGAGGGCTGCCTGCGCCCGCGATGACTGCCCCCTTGTCCATAGGGACTGGCATACT
Source organism: Taxus chinensis (assembly GCA_019776745.2). Classification (NCBI taxonomy): domain Eukaryota; kingdom Viridiplantae; phylum Streptophyta; class Pinopsida; order Cupressales; family Taxaceae; genus Taxus; species Taxus chinensis. The sequence goes on from JAHRHJ020003756.1 coordinate 120,357, forward strand.
ACCGCAGCGACTCCCGCTAGATAGCCGCTCCCCTATCTATATACTAGGGTCGCCTCGTGGAAGGAGGGGAATTCATTCACTTGCATTCCTGCTTGCATGCTGGCACTACTAGAAAGCTCCGGTCTTAACGCCCCCCCAGATCTATATCTCCGCCGAAGGAGAGTAGAGTCGGGTTTACCGTTTACCCACAACGGAGGAGCCACCCCCCCCCCCCTCCATAGAATAAATAGAGGGGTGAGGGGGCAGGCGGCCACGGGTTGTAACGCACTCCTCGCACGACGAATCCACTTTGAAGTTGACTCATTCGCTTGGCCAATTGCCGGAATGTGTACGAAATACCATAAGGGCCCAATATCTCAATAGCACCTTTGTCTGAAGCTTCGAATGAGACTTCGTATCCGAAACGCGGGAACGATCTGACTATGAAGTCATTGAAAACTTGATCGGGGAACCAGCGTTTATTTAAAGAGCAATAGAGTCGATTACCGGAAGTACTAGTTTGAAAGGCTCGTTGGAATTGATCCGCTACGAGATTGACATGATACGCCACGAAAGCACCTAAAGTACTAAACGGAATAGGCATTAGTTCGGTAATGGTTGGAGCAGCAAACTCGGATTCGGCGAGAATCTCATTTTTGGGTGGTACGGAAGGGGGATTGGCCCGGGAATTGGATAGGGGGTCAACGCGCTGCGGCTCAAGTGCCCTCCGAACCGCGCGAGATGGTCGCCTATTACACGGCTCACGAACTCTGCCTCACTCTGCATTGGGTTTGGGTACCTCCTATTCGTTACTCCCTATTTTCGT